>JAAGNO010024353.1:0-10107 GCA_033439905.1 Ceryle rudis
CAGGCGTGTTACGGGACGCCACGGGAGGCGGTGCAGGGGCAGTCGGTGCTGGATGGTGGTTGTGTTTTGTCGTCATGGGAGGGTGGGGGGGTGCTGTTTGTGTGGGGGGTTTTTGGAGGGGGGGGTTGTTTGTTTTGGTTTGGGTTTTTTTTATGTTTTGGGGGTTTTTTTGCTTGTTTGTTTTTTTCTTTATTTAGGCAGCCAGGAAGGCAAGCTCCTGTTGGCACACTATTGCTCCCAAGGGGATAGATCCTTAATCTGTAAAGCTGCCCCGGAGTTGTTCATGTCTGTATCAGCAAAACTGAACTTATTTAAGTAATTGTACCAAGGGGAAAGTAAAATATGCCAAACAAACTCCCCCCCCCTCAAAATTTGTGAAATACACCCCCTCCCCAGCTCAGAGAAAAGCGTTTTTCCCCAAACAATGCTGAAGGCTCTGCTTGCTGGGAGAGCTGCTGTCTTCTGTAGGGCCTCTGACAGCTGGAAAAGCCGATGGCATTTCAGGCACTCACACTCTTCAGTGGGTCTCAAGGGTGTCCCCTCCTATCTGTATTAAGTAATCTACTAAAAGGCACTACTGCCAACAGACCTCGCCCCAGATAAGCCATCTCAGCTCTGGGGGAAGATTTCGTAGCTAGCAGGAGACTCAGATGCAAGTACCCCCAACATCACGCACCTATGGTTACGGATCAAGCTGCACTGTGTTCTGCTGCTGAAGAGGTGTTAGCACACACACACGAGTCACAGCCACAGCCTGATGCTTTGATCACCATCAGGAACAGAATTAAGCTCTCATCCGATGATTTCTTCACAAAAAGAATCACATCAGGAGAACCTTCTGGATAACCCGGGGTTTGGCTATTTGCTGGCGAGTTCGCCGGGCTCCAGGAGCGCATTTGCTGCTCTGCTATCCTTGGAGGCAGGAAAGGAGGGAGTTTTATCAAAGAAAGAAAGGTTTCAACTAAACCAGGAAAGCAGAGCATCAAACAACGTTTAATTTGTAAAGTTAAAGCGAGATGAAATCTGCCTTTCAATGAAGAGGCACTCGCTGCTGCAGGTGGCCAGACTGTTGGTTCAGACAAAGGGCAAACAACTAAAAGTGGAGGGTTTGCATCTGGCAATGACCAGGGGGTCCACCTATTTAATAGACATCATTTCTGCAGCATCACTCTCCAAAGTCTGTCCTTTCAACATCTGTTTTTCACTAATCTCAGGCTTTTAACCTTCTGAGACAGAATAATGTGAATGGGGCTGATTCAAACTGTTTTCTCCACAGAGTGTTAGAGAGCACCCAACAGTTCTGTGATCTGCAAATCCTCCCACATACCTTGTCGTAGGTTCCCTTCTTCAGGATCTTCTCTGGCTTGTTACAAGACTCTGGGCTTTTTCTTCCAGACGCCTGAGGGCAAAAGAAATCAACATTAGGGACCAAAATTAGTTCTGACAACACCGCTGTTTAACGGTTTGGATGCACAGCACTGAAGAGAGAGAAATTTCCTTTTGTCATTGTCTCCATCAGCCAGGTAAATGTGGTGAGACTCAAAACTAACAGCATGGACTGAACACGAGGTGGGAACCCAGAGTGGGGGAAAGGAGCGTGGTACAGGCGGGCAGGACGCGATACCTTGTTATTTGCTGGGGGCAGTTTCTGACCAGGAGGTGGCTCTCGACTGGGCAGGCAGGAATCTGCACTATTGTCACTGTCGCTGTCACTAAGGCTCAGTCTGAAAGACAAGCAGCAGAGAATTAGCATCACCAGCTAACGCAGTTAGCTGTCAGCTGACACACATGGAGTAAAGGGAAATGCTCTTCTTTATTATAGATCATTAAATTGCTGGGAGAAATGGTCAGTCTCATTTCCAAAAAGCCCTTTTTTTTTCCTAGCTGACAGCACCATTGCCATCTTCCATTCCTAGGGCAGGCAGAGTGGGGAGTTTTAATGCACACAGAATGGTGGGGGTTGGAAGAGACTTCTAAAGATCACCGAGTCCAACCCCCTGCCAGAGCAGGGCCACCCAGAGGAGATCACACAGGAACAGATCCAGGCAGCTTCTGAAAGTCCCCAGAGAAGGAGATTCCACCACCTCTCTGGGCAGCCTGTTCCAGGCTCTGTTACCCTCACAGTGAAGAGTATTCCTCATGTTGAGGCTGAACCTCCTGTTTTCCAGTTTATGGCCATTGCCCCTCGTCCTGCCACTGGACACCACTGAGAAGAGCCTGGCCCCATCTTCCTGACACCCACCCTTTAGATATTTATAAGCACTGATAAGATCCCCCCTCAGCCTCCTCTTCTCCAAGCTAAACAGCCTTCCCTCACAAGGTAGGTGCTCCAGGCCCTTAAGCATCTTAGTGGCCCCTGCGCTGGACACATTACAGCAGTTCAAGTCCCCTTTGAAGCCCTGAGGAAGTACCACCTGATTGTCACAGACAGCATTCCCAGATCACCGTGTCCCCAGGAGGGAGCCTTAAACACCTCCACCGAGAACACAGGCCAAGCAAAATGCACCTGGTGATTCTCTGGTGTCCTTTATTCTCGTTCTTCTTGTGGCCCTGCAGATGTATTACAGCAGGGATCCTACTTTCTTGAAAAACTGTTCATTACCTATCCCCTAAAGGTCTCAAAAACGTCCCTCCAAGCGTCCCCGTCCGTGTTTCGCTGACAACGACACGAGCGCAGCAACAGAGTTTTTATTTGGGGGGGGGGGGTTGGTGAACACAAGCAGCATTTGAAATTTGCAGCTGCTATCTGGGCCAAGCATTTGGTTTCAAATTTTCAGCCGGAGACTCCAGATTTTGGCTACAGCAGCACTTCCTGAGGGGAGAAGGATGAAATCCAACTTATTTCCATTGACTAAAGCAGGAAACAGCTGTTAACCGAGTCCCGGCGGAGTCAAGTAACCAACTGTCAGCCGCACGATCAGCAAGGACCGAGACTTCTCGGGTTTGCCTCGGCCCTCTGCAGCGAGGAGCACACGCGGGGGCAGCCTCTGCTCTAATCTCTTCGGATCAAAGGTGTCACCTGCCGGCAGAGATCTAAAGACAACAATTAGGTGACTATTTTAAGAGGCTCAGTCGTCGACACCCACAAGCTCAACACCTTCCGCTTCCCAGCAGCTTCTTCCCTTTGAGCTCTGGTGATCCCTCCTCATCCAGTTCTGTTCTCACCCTGCTGTTGTCATCGGCGCCGTGTCCCCATCCCGTGCTAAGTACTCCACACATCTGCCCTTTCTCTCCTCCTCTTACAGCCTCCTCTCACACGTCACCCTGCCCACTTTGATTCCCCGCTGCAAACTGCGGGCGCACAGAAATACCAAACAAAGATGGTAAAAAAAAAAAAAGAAAAAAAAAAAAAAGGACAGACAACAAAACATCTTTCTTCTGGATTTGTTACCACCTGGAATCCCGGCTGACAGGGTTTGCTTTGACTGCTGCCTCCTCTCCAGAGGAGCTGTCATCATCGTCCGACTCCTCTGACTGCAGATCTTCCACCATGGAGCGCAGCGGGCCTGCGATCAGAGAGGAAAAAGCAATTCAACCCCAGGACACGTGCAGCAGAACTCTGCCCGAGCTGTCTGATCTAAACCGGAGGAGTTGTTATTGAGATACATCGAGATTTCTCACCGAGACGTCACTGGTATTTTCATTTTGCACAAAGATTACTGCTACAAGACCCCGTATTCCAGTGTCAGAACTAAAGCAGAGCTGACAAACTTTACAACGGCCATAAAGCCACCCGAGCCTCCCCCCACACCCTCCCCTCTCTTCCGAAATGAAAACAAAAGGACACATTTTTCATGCGTTTGGGGACTATTTTAAATGCCACTCAAGAGACAGTTACCGGAGGCAATACAGCATCTGCTAAGGTTCGAACATGTGCTATTGCCACCGTATTTCTCTCTGGTTTAGCAGTGGAGGAGTCTGAAAAAGCAGTTGTGTTATGCTCTGGCAAAGTGATGAATGTCACGTTTATAAGTTTTAATAAAACGTATGTAAGAGTGGAGGAGAAATATTCTGGTGACGCTACAGATCAAGGAGCAGCAAACACACTTATAAACCGAGACAGCAGACAAAGTCAACAGGGAAAGAACCAAATCCAGAGAGACACTCTACTCATAAATTAACTGCCAAAACAAGAAAAATACTTGTCTGGGATTCTACTGTGACATTATTGCCTTTACTGGATGAAGCGTCTCAGCTTCAACACATGGTTTTATAGAAGAAACCAAATTAGCCTTATAGACGGTGCTGGGAAAACAGATGTAAATCTCATGAGCCTTTGGGGTCACGCAAGGAAGATTTTAACAAATTTTGTTTCTTGCAACACACCTTGACTGTGGTTCTGAGATGGCTCGAAATCAGAGTCGGAGCTGGAGTCGGAGCTGGAGCTGGAGTTGGAAGGGCTGGACTGGACAGACTTAACCCCCCATAAAAGGGAAAAAAAACAAAGAAGAAAAAGAATCTTAACCTTTCTAATCCAGAACACCAGCACAGAGCAGAGCGAGACAGCAGCATTTGAGTGTTCTACAACATCACACATCGCTGGATGCGCCTCTTGGAATGACAGAAAACAGACAACACAGTGTGGCTAAGAAAACAAGTTATGAGAACTCTGGCACCCTGTAGCTCAGCACCCCGGGCGGCAGCGGCAACGGCTCCCACCAAAACCCTCCAAGCCACTGGTTTCAAACAGCCTCAGATGATGAAATACACCACCTGAAAAATGTCAAAGTGAAAAACCCCTGCCCCTGGAGCGTGACGGGCGACCAGCACACAGCCCAGAACCAAAGCCCTCTTCAGAAGTGCGTGTTGTGACCCACCAACATTCCCTCTGACCCCCCTGCTGATGCCTCTCTGAATTCGCTCACTTGACTCCACAATTAGTTCCAATTTATTATCACAGCCCCAAGACAGTTGTTTCTACATCACTTTGAGTGACCCACTGAACTGCTTCCCGGTGAACTGGGAAAACCTAACAGAAACCAGCTCATCTCTGACGAAACCGACTCCGCTGTCAGAACTCAGCAGTGATGCCAGGCGCACACTTGCTAAAAGCTGTAACGAGCTTCTGCTAATTACAGCATCCAGGACCCAAGTGCCGGTGCTACGCCTGATCTTTAACACACCCCCAGCTATTGTACAGCAACCACGGGATTTAGCTTCGAGGACCACGAGGTGGCAGCGAAGCCTAAAGCAATTATTTCATCCCCAACAGCAGCAGCGACTGCTACCGTGATCTTAGAGGGGGTTCTGTTACTCGGTAGGGTCTAGTTTAAAGATGCTCAATGCTCTGTCATATTATCTTGCTTCTTTAAAAAAGTAATTTAGCGTTTCAATTTCATTGCGCCACTCCTGGGAACAAACCAATTAATACCACTACCAAATCCTGATGCTAGGAAAAAACCCAACAAAACAATAAATGACACATTCCCATAGATCAGTAAACTTCAATTCAGGAAGTGTTAACGCTGGAAAAACGTTGTAAAGGGGCAGAAAGCAGCACAGCAGCAGCTTTGGGAATTAATAAGGGAAAGTGGTGGCAGGACTTCTATCCCAGTAGCGCCCCTCCCTGTAATTAATCACCCAAGTATCGTTAGGAGTTTCATTCACTCGACTGTAAGAAGGCAGGAAAAATGTCCAAAAGGGGTATTACAACTCTCGTGAATTATTCACTAGCAAAGGAGAACAATTTCACAGTTCCACCGCTGGATACATTGGCACATCGTGGCAGCCCAAAGGAAAGCGAGAAAGCGAAAGTAACGAGCAATGTGTTCAAGGTAAGGGAGCACAGCTCTCGTGTCTCACCCACCGAGTGAATCCTGCCACCCCTCCTTCCCAAGAAGCTAGCAGGTGTTCCCTTCAAATGACTTGGTAGGACCTAAGAAGCAGATGTTGGAATCTGTCCAGACCCTGCCTCTCCGTTTGCCATTAACCCTTCCCGCTCCTCTGGCCGTTTTGGAGGCATCCAGCAGGACACGCTCTGTGTGCTCAGCCTGCACTTACTGTCACCGTGATGTGACAAAAGCACACGCCGACAATGGAGCAAAGCGATCCCTGCCCTCGCACCCCAGCCTCTCCCTTTTGTCAGCACTAGTGTTTAGGCAGCCAAGCATGAGGCCACTTTAGGGAACTGGACTTGATGGGGGAAGAGAAAAGGAGAGGGGAAAAAAAAAAGAAAAAAAAAAATTAGAGGACAGGGCAACTAAGTTTTTCATCAGGAGCTGAGATGGAAGGAGCAGCTCCTCCGGCCCACTGCAGAGCCACCCGAGCTCTCACGCCAGCAGCACAAATGAGAGCAAGACTGTTCCTTTCAACAGCAGCCTGCAAAGATGTCAACTCAAAGCAATCGTGGAGCCGCAGCCTCGGAGCATGTTGCACAATATGTTGGCTCCGGCGGCAAAGCTGATTTAAGAGTTTCCGGGCCCCGGTCCACCTCCAGCTGCTCATTCGCTTTAGTGATGTGGCTTACCACACAGATCCACACAGCTGCACCAGTACGGGCCACGGAGTAGCAAACTGCGGCGCTGGGAGCAAAAAGAACCCCCCAGGGTGGAAAAGGAACTCCAACAGCCTCCTCTGGCAGTGCCAATGCATTATGCAGTTATACCCTGAAGCCTCAAGTTCCACAGAAACCTAAGCTGACCTGCCTGGCAGCTGCCCCGCTTCCCCCACCATCTCTGCGAGCATTCCTGCCCTCCTCCCGGGCCAGCGCTCAAATGCCTCTGTCAGGCATCCAACAGACACAAGAGCTGGTGCAAGGGAGGCCACAGCAGCACGCGAAGCTCGGGGCTGGGGGGGAGCAGGACAGGACTGCAGCAAACGCCACGGCCCCACGACCACAGGCTGCGGTTTTACAGCACAGTCTGAACAGCGCTATCGGCTCACAGCTGCCCAGAGAGCCCCAAGGGGGTGGGTGACACCTAAGAAATAATGAAGTACAAGACACTTGGGACTTCACAGAGGTCAGCAGGGTACAGAAGCACGTGGTGAGGCCACGTATCGGGTACAGGAAGGACGTGCTTGCTACACACCGATGCACATAGGGCTAAAAGCAGAGAGGGGCGGCTTCTTGGCCATGCACGAGATACACATTTCATCGATCCAGGAATAAACAAAAAGAAAAATTCTTTGCAGAGTAACTTGAATCGACACTTTCCTGATAAATCTCTACTGGGAATCCTTTGCAAAAAACCCAAGTCCTTTCTGAAATAAGCACACCGATACTTACTGTATCGTGGTGCTGGTTAAATCAGAATACAAATCGTCCCTAGAAGATTGATTTATTTATTTATTCTCGTGAAACAAATCTTTCTCAAAGTGGTCAGCAAGATGCAGTTCAAAAATTCACCTGACACTATCCTGTGAATCCTATTAGAAGAGAAACGGCTTCTTTATAGCAAATACAAACTACACAAGCAAAAAGTAGCAACAGTTTGGATTTGCGTTGTCTTTCCCCTCCTACTTTTTCTCCTATGCCTTCTTTTGGAAAATGATTTTTCGAAGACAGAGGATGAGGAATGTTCTTAGTTGTAAAAAGGAAAAAAAAAAATATTTAGACAGTTTTGAAAAGTAAGAGTAAAACAACACGATATTTTTATATTTTACAACACAACTTATTTAGGTTCAGTGGCACGTGGCTGTGTTTTGAGCTTTAGCCAACAGCACATTTCTTACAGGCCATGTCAGGAATAAGGGGGGGTTATTTACATTTTAATACTGCTGGCTTTCGGTGTTTTGCTGTTCTGTTTTTGTTTGCATCTTTTTTTTTTTTCCTTTCCAGAAACGAAACTGAACTGATTTCCTCCTTTTCTGAATTAAGATCACGTTCAAAAACCCGATGTTATCATAAGCAGGTAATAAAGTGTAGCTGTGCTCTACAATACTCTAGCTCTATAAACGTCACTGCAAGGGATGAGCGAGAGGCTGTAACCTGAAAACTCTGACTTTTAGATAACTCTGCCTGCAGATAAATCTAAACAGCCCAACCCAAGCTTGTACCACTGGCTCTCCGCTGTGTCCGAGGGACCAGTTGTGAACAGCTTTTTCATGCGGGGGATTTAAACAGCAAGCTTCTGGTAAAGGACAAATCCCTACTCACCTCTGACTTGAAAGAAGTTTCATCCTCTGAATTTGACTCCTCCATTTCCACAGGCTTTTTGATCTCCTTGGCCTCACTTTCAGATTTTACCTTTTCCACTTTGGCATTCATCTTCTCCTTGGTTTGTTTCTTCTCCGGATATGAGGAAGACGAGGTTCGGGGAGATGTCCCCAGGATATTCTTCACCCCTTTGGAGCTACTCTTTTTCTGTTTTTTGGCACTAGGCTTTGGTGACTCCACATTGGAGGGCCTCTTGCTGGAAGACTTTAACTCCGGCTGTGGCCCACCCTTTGGGGAAGTGTTCTCCAGTTTGGTCTCCTTCACGGCCAGTTTTGGTTCCTTGAAAGCAGCTTTTGGAGGTGCCTTCTCCTCCTTAGGCAGTTTGTTCTCAGTTGGTTTTCTGGAGGAGTCCTTCAAAGGCTTATTTTGTTCTCTTTCAAGGTCTTTGGAGGAGTTTTTGCTCTCAGAGTCTTTTCTTGGCCTCTCTCTGTGCTCCTTGGTTACTTTGTGTGGCTTGGATGCTTTGCTGCTTTCCTTGTTTGCATCCTAAAATTCAGCAACAGAAAGGTGCAAGCTGGGTATGAAATTGAAGCTCTGTGCAGAATTCTAAAACACATGCTCATAAATCACACCGAAGCGTTTGTTTCATGTAGACGTCCACCCACAGATGTCTAATGCACTCACCTACCTCTGAGGCAAACATCTCGATTTCCCTAAAGCTGATGGACAGAATTTGACAGCAGGCACTTAAACATCTACATTAGGACGGGATGAAACATGTTTAACAAATGCCTGTTCCTTTCCACGGTCTATAAAAGGAGGTCTATAAATATCTATAGCTGTTCAGTTCAGGTTTAATCTGCAGGGTTAACAACTGAAGCCAGGTAAGAGGAAACTCACTCTAGCTGTAGGATGCCAAGTTGTACCTCGCATCATATTTTAGGGGAAAACCCCAGCAAGGAAACATTTAATTTTTTTTTTTTTTTTAAAGTTAAATCACACCCAAGACAAATGCGAGCGAGGTTGGCAGCCTGGCCCCCAACTCGGCACAACACCACCGCGGCAACCCGACAGAAATACCGAACACTGCCACAACCACAGGAGGCAGAGTCTCCGGTCCCAGCAGAGAGCTCATCACCCCAGTAGGAGCTTGGAGACACCACCCATCAGAAGCCTGCCCATCCTAAGAGTCAGGTACACACACCGGCAAAGGGGCCCTTCCCTTTCCCAGTTAGGCAGGAACTCAAAACACTTATAGAAGTGGCTCTTGCAGGGAGGCACTGGAGCACGAGCTGGAAGTGCAGAGGTGCAAACACATGTGCACCTCTGAGAGAAACCTAGAGGAAGAGAAGCAGGCTGCTATTGTCTCTGTGGCTACTGAATTTTCACCAGACCTCAAGTCAGAGACCTCAGATTCTCTTCTCTGCTTTCTAATGTTTAATTCCTGACAAAAATTGAATCGGCCGCTAACGGGTAAGTCATCTTTACCCCGTTTCATAACATCAACATCAAAACACACAAGCAAAGTGCCACAAGTGTTTAGAGCCCTGAACAAAATGGCTATCAGAATGGAATTACACCATGAAATGAACCGCTGTCAGTATCTGTGACTCTGCAGGCTGATGAAGCGTATGTAATCTGCTTCAAAACATTGCCTGTGGATTCTGCCTCCTACACAGAATTATCACAGAATTTCATCAATGATATCAACAGCGGGATCGAGGGCACCATCAGCAGACAACTCCGAACTGCGTGGTGCGGTTGATACACCAGAGGGACGGGATGTCATCCAGAGGGACCCGGACAAGCTGGAGAAGTGGACCCAGGTGACCCTCATGAGGTTCAACAAGAGCAAGTGCAAGGTCCTGCACCTGGGCCGGAACAATCCCCACTATCAATCCAGGCTGGGGATGAGGTGATGGAGAGCAGCCCCGCAGGAAAGGACTCGGGGTTCTGCTGGGTGAGAAGCTGGACGAGGGCCAACAACGTGCCCCTGCTGCCCAGAAGCCCAG
>JAAGNO010024353.1:18247-30220 GCA_033439905.1 Ceryle rudis
GCCCTGGCCCCATTGCAGGGGAGGTTGGCCGGGGCTCTGAGCACCCTGCTCTGGGTGCAGATGGCCCTGCTCCCTGCCGGGGGGTTGGACCAGACGATCTTGAAAGGTCCCTTCCCACCCAACCCAGTCTATGAATCTGTGGGATGGGGTTTACCTCCCTATTCTGTTTGCCAGCGGCTTGATTCAGCACGTGCGAAGGAGAATGCCGCTGTACGTGCTGCTTTTCACAGCACCTCTGTGACCAAACTGGTTTAGGATCTCAGCTGTGGAGTCATTTGTGCCAAATCGGTGTAAAGGACTACGGGGCTTGTGTTATGTTTGGGTGGATTTGGGGTTTTATTTGTTGGAGGTTTTTTTGTGCAACAGTGCAAGTTAAATAGTGCTGTGGTTAGTCTTGTGACCAAGTAATTCTGAATATAAAACACAACGTGCAAAGGAATTTGGAATTGTCTCCTGGAAGCATGGACACTTCTGGTTCTTGCTAGAGAGAAGGAGTGGAAGAATTTATTTCTTCAGCTCTGAAACAGAAAGTAAATGCAAAAGTCATCTCCTGAGACAGAGTCTGGCACCCACTGCAGCTCTGCTTCTCATTTTCTTTTTTTTTTTTTTGGTGTCACCTTGAGGAAACCTCTCAACCCCCTTGATTCTGTCCCGGGGAGTGCTTTACAACAGGAGGTTCTCATCAGCCCCCTCCACTTGAATAAGTGATATAAGTGGTCAGCCCTCAAAATGCTGACCTTGAATGTATGGTGATGTACCACACGATGAGCAGCGGACTCCGCACGACGGTGTCGCACATGCCGTGTACATCTTTGCTCGTGCTTCTCTAAATCCCAGCCGTGCTCTGAATTTAGGTACAGACCAGCGCAGAAGGTGGACGGCATGGCAGAGAGCGGCTCCAACAGTAACCTGCACACTACGCCTGAGCAATCGGTCGCTGCTCAAAGTCAACATCATCAGCAATTCATAGGTGAGGAGACTGCTTGAGTGGCTTGGATACCTCGGGTCTAGGCTTAGAGCTTTAAGAGGAAGGAAGGTCTTGCCCAGAAAGCCCTGTCTGTTCTGCATTTGTTTGCTTTTCCAATATATCTACACTATTATATATTATACACCAATATTTATTTTGTATATAGTATATACATTCTAATAAGGTCTGGTAATGCCAAACTTGCTCAGTGTATTTTCTGCCTCCTAGACACACAGGAAAGCTTTTTCCTTGTGCCATCAGGTCTGTCAGTTCCCTCATAGTATGTTTTTAATCCGGTTTTACCCAAACTGGATGGAAGGAGGGGGGTCCTGGGGAGCCCTGCTGAGACAGGCAGCCAAAGGGAGAAGCATGATTCTCTTCGTTGCAAAGGCTTCAATACGTATCTGACCGCAAGCGATCCGTACGGACCTTCTCCATGTGAGACAAGCTCTCTGGCTTTGCGAGTCCTGGATCTACACGGCTCCATCACCTCCAGCAGAGACAGCAAATCCCAGCCATCTCTGAAACACAATTGCTCCTGATACGTCTGCTGTCCAATTATATTTTCCATTATACTCTCAAAATACCAGGGAGACATTTTTGAGGCTTGGGAGAAAATCTAATGGGAAGCACAGTAGATGAGGACAATGTATTCTTGTTTCCTTTATTACAGAGAGAAAGAACATTTTCCTTTCCACACTGAATTAAACAAGCTGTGGTTGTTCACTTTTTGCCCAGTATAGCAGCATGCATTGGGAAAGTACTCGATTATGGGTCACATTTCTCCTGTTTTATCCCAGCTGAAACATGAAAGCCACCAGCGACAGCAACACCTCACACTTGTCTGTAGTCCTGCCCGACTGCTCCCAACTCTCACACTCTTGCCCCATCTTTTTCTTCCCTAGATGTAACCCATGTCTTTCCTGAGTTCCCAGACCCTGATCTAGGTAACATCCTCTTAGAAGAAGGGGTAACCATGAATGACGTGAAGACTCTGCAGCTTCTTTACAGGAGACACTGTGAGGTGATTATTTGGAATATTTTTAATTGATTTATTAGTTGCTGTAGGACATAATAAGCAAAATGTGAGCCAAAAGTGTGCAAGTGGCCACAAAGATCATGTGAGGGCTGGAACCCGTCTGCTGGGAGGCTGGGCTGAGAGAGCTGGGCTTGTTCAGCCTGGAGAAGAGAAGGCTCTGGAGAGACCTTATTGCACTGTGGCCTTACAGTATCTGAAGGGAGCCCACAAGAAGCTGGGAAGGAACTTGTTCCAAGGCCTTGTAGTGCTGAGATGAGGGGTGATGGCTTCAAACTGGCAGAGGGGAGATTTAGATGAGAAATTAGGAAAAGATTCTTCCCTCTGAGGGTGGTGAGACCCTGCAAAGGTTGCCCAGGGCAGCTGTGGATGCTCCATCACTGGATGTGCTCAAGACCAGTTTGGACGGGGCTCTGAGCAACCTGCTCTAGTGGGAGGGGTCCCTGCCCAGGGCAGGGGGGCTGGAACAAGATGATCTTTAAGGTCCATTCCAATACAAAGCATTTTATGATTCTAAGCCAACAAGGCACACCTATGTTTGGAGAGGCGAGGAACAGGTTCTTACACCTTTTTGAATACTCTGCTGACATTTCCCTGCCTGACAGAAAGGCACCAAAAGCTTCAGTGGAGCCAAGGGCACTGACTCTGCTGCTCCAGTGAAGAGGAACAACCACAACACGAGTTTGTTGAAAGCTGTTCCTCAAGTGAGCTGGCCCATGTTTCTCTAGCCAAAGCAGAATACACCAGCGCTGACAACCGTGATCTCTCATCCCAGCAGCAAATTAGAACAGGGAAAGGAAACAGCTAAGAAAGGAGGCTTAAACCATGGCGGGGGGGGAAGCAACAAACCATGGCAAAGCTCAACCTTCACAGATTAGTTCACTCCCTCTTTAAATCCCTTCTCTTCTCACCTTCACAATGCTAAACATGCATCGATAAACAAATCCCAAAGCCTTTGTGACTCTTGTTTCAACTGAGAGGACACACACCAACAAAGACGTGCTAGAACGTAGGCAGCATATGGCCAGAAAGAGCCACCTGCCGACTCCTACCCAGCCACCAACAACACAGCCTTTTCCACCCGGTGCCAGGATCAATCTCTAACATCTACTTGAAAAGACTTAGTCAAGGATGAGCCCCGAATGCTGAAATCAACGCGGGCAAATTCAGAGCAATAGACACTCCACACACAACAGCTGATCCCCACCAGTGTCAACAGGTTTACAGAGATCAGACGGAACATATGGTCTCCAAGTAGTAAAGTCTAATTTATTTGGTGCTTTAATGTCATATTCTTTAGCACAGGAGAAACCGGGCTGTGCTCTTAAGCCTCTGCCGTTCCTCCTCCTCGCCAATCTCTTTAATTTCTACTCTATCCCAGCCTTTGCTTATCTTTTGTCTTTGCACTTCCATCTTTGCACAAGTATTTACCTCTCACGTTTCCTTCAGCTCTGCTTACTGACAATAATCATAGCTCAACGTGGCATTATCACCAGGCAACAGTGGGCAGAGGAGCCAAATTCTTCACATCGTCAGGCACCTTCTAAGCTTCCAGCAATCCCCAGTACCATGCTTAGCTTCCAAATGGGCAAAGAATAGAACGTTTGCTGACATAAGGATGGAAAAATCACTTAAGCAGGAAAAGCAAATTTCTAACAACTTAGCTCACACATTTCAAGTTCAAGAGTGAACCTGGGAACACGTCTTGGTTCCGATGACGTGCAGGAAGACGGAAGCGATCCTATTTTCCCTCAACCACCCCCTCCCCCAATTTAACAATGGGAGGTGCTGTCTGAAACTCCTTAATTAGTCAATCAGCGCAGAAGTGGTAAAAGTCCCCTGCGACACACGCATCTCAAGACCAGGGCAAAGATTCGTCCTTCTGAAAAGTCTGCAACTAAACCTGTTCCCCTATTTAATTTTTATCTTTCTGAAGACCAAAATGCTAAATCCAAACAGCCTCCTCCTCAACTAACTGCTACTTCTGTTGTCTCTACTGAGGCCAGAGCCCACCTATTTCCCTTATTTACAAAAGCCATCCCATCCCTACGGAGAAAGGGCCACCACACGGTCACGTGTTTACAGAAACAACGCGAAGCGATGACCCCGGCGGGTGTGAAACCAAGTGATGCTCAGAAAAGCTGCCAGTTCTATATGCTGTGAGGAGTAGGTGAATATAAGGGATGGAGGGAAAGAAAACACCCGAATGCAGGTGAAGGTCCATGCAAGCAAGTGTACCAACAAAGACACACAGGAGAGGCAAAAGGAGAGAGCTGGATCTGAGGACTTGCGAAAGGCAAAGCCATCGGAGGCTCGCAGGGGAAAGGCAAATGGGAGAAAAGACCAGGTGAAGAAAGGAAGGAAAAAGAAGAGTAGGAACAAACCCTAGTTCACCCGTCAGTCATTCGAGATTCCCCTTGCACAAAATCAGCGTGGAGACAGCGTCGACATTTTTTGGTTAGGGATGTAAAGGTACATTTTGAACCTCAACTAAGCCAGCATATGTACACACAAAGTTTCCTGATTTCCATCCAAAACCTCAGAAAAGCCACCAGAAGCCAAATTACTTTTGAGCTTTGATTTCTGGGTTGTTGTTTTGGGGTGGTTTTTTTGTTTGGTTAGTTTTGGTGGGGTTTTTGTTTGGTTTGTTTGGGGTTTTTTTCCCCTTTCTCTTTTTTTTTTGTATCCAAGTTGTAGTTGTCAATGTTTGCCAAAAACACTGTTTCTATCAACAGCTTTCATCCTCTACCCTCTAACTGCCATTTCTCTTCACATCCTTTTGGCTCACCCAAAAGAAAGTCGCGGGCAAAACGTTCCCAAGTTTACACGACAAGTTTTCTTCTGGTTCAGTCTCATTATTTGGCTTATTACTCAGCCCGTGGGGTTAGCGCACCGCAGCAGGCCGAAACCCAAACTAAACCCTTAATTACCCACAAAATGACACCACCAGGAGAGTACCTTGTGCTAGAGCGGGGCGAGAAGGAAACGAGGGACACGTTTGTGGGAAGTACAGTGGAAAAGGTGCTGGGAGGATAAAGAGAATTAGGGTGTTATTTGTGGTCTGCTGTCAACAAAACCTGGGTAGTGGCGCGTGCTTGGAGGGTTGAGAGCATATATCATAGTGATGTGGCTTAAGGGGAAGCTTTTTAGTTTCTCTAGGTTCCCTCTTTGGGATAATAAGCAGAACATTTTAATTTACTTTTACTTGCAGTAGTAATCAAACCCAGAAAGATTCTGTATTCATGTTTCACAAACCAATTTAGCTGAAACTGAGATAATACGAACACCAGTGCCCAGATCCCTGCTTTCATAACCTCTCTCAAGTCAGCTGACACGTAACCTCCACGGTAAGACTTAAAGCAACCAATAAATCCCAAATTTTAACTTTTCGTACACTTGTCGGCAGCGCATCTTAAGATGGCAAGAGTTTAGTGTTTTCTTTTCGGAAGAGTACCGAATCAGAGCGACGGTATTTCTAACGTGGCTGTAAATACTTGTCCTGTGTATGAAAGTATCTGTCTGTAACAGAAACTTCATACCTGTGCAGTTAATGTAGTAAGACTGCAAATTAAAAAATGCCTTCTTTTTAATATATTGCCAGTATTTATTAATTTACTGTTTAATTTATGGTATTTACTGTCTTTAATGTTTATAAAAATCAGGTTTATGTTTATTTACTTCCCTATTTGCATAAATTAAGCTGCCTTAGCATTATCCACGCTAGAAAAGCTTGTTAGAAGTGGTACAATCTGTTCAGAATCTCTAGGACCATGACACTGTCCTGGTATTACCTTTCTATACAATCCCATTTCTGCCAAAAGCTTTCTTTTGAAGTTTGGCAGGAGCTTCCAACTCCCAGTTAAATTCTATTTATTAGACTAATAAAAACCACACACATAAAACAGTCACATAATTTAGAGTCTTTCTGTCAGGCTGTTTCAGGCTCTGGCACGGCTCAAAACAATTAGAAGACCAGAAATCAGATTCTACCTTATTTTTGAAGTGCACTTCAATGGGCATAATGAAGCCTGCGTAGCCAGACTCCTCCACTTTGTAAGGGGGCTCCTTGCACACTGAAAAGAGAACAGAGAACAGTTAACTTTGAATATAATGCAACTTCATCTGAACCGAAAAGGAACTGCAAGAGGAGAAATGGGCCTCTGACAACTCGGGACACATTTAAAACACTGACCTTTGCGGGGGGAAGCAACAACCAAAACAAAGTAAGATGGTGGTCACAGGCTTAGTTAAGAACATGGAAATCTGTTCTTAGCTCCTCCCAGGGAAAGGAAACATAAAACACCCTGTGCCAGAGTCTCTGTGAGATTCTTCCCCCCCTTTTGCAGTGAGATACAATTACATTACTCTGCTGTTCCACAACAATGCAAACCGCCAGTTCAAGCTGTCTGGCAAAAAAAGGCGAAGACCCACGAAGGTGGGAATTGGAACAGTAGGGAAAGGTCAAATTTATTTTGACGCCCCTATTTATGAAGCCAAACACTGTGCCACGCACACGGATTTCTTTCTTCCTTTCTTTCCCCTTGAAACGCTCTCCCGCAACGCTCGACCTTCATCGTTAGGTGAGGAAGGGCCACAGTAGGGGCTGCTTCCCCCAGCCCCTTCGGGCAAGGAACCCGAAGGGCAGGTCCTCGCTGCTATTTCTTTCCCGTACAAGGTGAAGCGGTTTGGCACTCGCGTCGCCGTGCTGCTTACTGCACAAACATCCATTACCGAACTTAATCGCTTCGAAGAAATTAATCTGCCTGCTTCCTGCCTCAGTCCCCCGCCCCGCTACCTGTTGTATCTTCGCACCGCTGAATCCTTCCTGTCCCCCACCGCTGCCTCTCAGCGCAGCGACAGCCGACTCGGGGGGTTCTAGGATCGTCTCTTTGGCCAGGACAGAGCTGTACGTTAACAGCTGCCAGAAGAGACATGAGACCAGCGCAGATATTCTCCCTCTCAAGAACTGGATGTACTTGCATATAATTTATGCACTACAATATATGTAAATAAAGTCAATTAAGTAATTGGAGGAATTCAGTGCAAATCTTTTTTACTTTCTCTAAAGAATTCTGAGTAATTAATACAATTAGGAAACAGCAGCTCAAGCCTAAAAAGCACACAAATTATTTTCCTTTAACCGGAGATATATTATCCCCAGCTCTACACTCTTCTACCATCATTAAGGTGCTAGAAAACAGTACGCAAATCTACCGCAGAAAAAAAAAAGAACACAGCTAAAAATAATCATCTCTAGACTTGCTTTAACTTGACTTTCCTCTAAGCAGCCTACCACTTGCAGGGGAAAGCCCCAAAGAACAGCACCAGAATGGCAGTGGGAATCTTAAGCCTATCTGCCGAGCAGCCTTTGTTCCTCGGCCACTCTATTCTACCAGATTCCAACAAGTACAGGAGCGATCTGCTGCAGCACCAGCCTACCTTCCCCAGCAGATTCTGCTCCAAGTGAAAGCAACCAGCTGAAGAAACCCTTCAAGGGAAATCCAGAAATAGTCTGCATATGCCACACCACTTACGTACAGCCCAGACACACTTCGGTCCAAGGCAAGCTGGCGTTGTGAGCAAGCTTAAGAAAGCCTGAAAAGCCCGGAGATCGCAAAACCTGTCTCTTGAAAAGCAGATGATACAGCTATGGACTGAGCAAAGACCACGTGCTACCACGATGCTGCTGTTCGTAATAAAGTAATTACAGAAGACAACAAACTGTAGCACAGCAGATTGTACCTTTTACTCTGTAAATTAGCTTTCAGCTCAGTGCTGCACTTGCTTATCATACATCAGCTTTACTACATCAATTTGAAGGAGATATAATTAACACACAGACTAGATTCACATCCTCAGGAGGTCAACACCTTTGAGTTACTTTCTGCTGGGGGCTCTTGCAAATAATCAGAGTAGCAGGTAATCCCCAAGACATCCCGCGTGACCCAGCAGTCTTCCAAAGAAATATTTCAAAGAAAGCACATTAGGAAATAATTTACTTGTAGGCAGCCAGCATTCCTCCTACCAATACATAACAATACCTCTACAGATGCAGTTACAGAACCTTAAGCAGATCTAACTCCATGCTGCTACCAAGAAGGGCAATTCCCGCTCCTCCACCTCAGCCACGCGTCTCTGCTGGCCCGTGCCAACAATGAGGTTCATGTTGCTGCACAGTCAGAAAGAGCAAAGAACAGATCCAGCAGAAAACAACTTTCCAAGTTGTACACTCTCCCCTGCCACGCTGACTGCACAGCGCTGGCACACGTACGTGCAGCTGGAACGTGCAGCCAGCGGCCAAGAGAGTATCAGCCCTTCGGCATCACCGATTGCTGCTGGGTTTAACACTACCTGGCAGCAGGGACTAGAAATTCATAGAACGGTGGGGTTGGAAGGGATCTCTGGAGATCATTGAGTCCAACCCCTCTGCCAGAGCAGGGTCACCCAGGGCAGCCCACACAGGAACAGATCCACGTGGGAACTGCAGGAATCCTGATGGCTACTTAGTGATCAGTGCAAAAACTCTACGGACACCGGGATGTGTACGAGCCCAGAATTCGAGCACCTCTCAGCAAGCACGTGCTTCCACAGCTTGCGCTGGTGGATCTTAACAAATCCAACCCATCTTTCCCATTTTGTAACATTATCTTCTGCTGTCACTAAGTGTCTCGAGAACCGGGATGTACTAGTGCTTAAATAAGAGGAGAAAGCACCTCACCTCCAGCCCTTTCATCAGAAGAAAGGTCCCATTCTCCCTGACCTTCCTCAAACAAAGACGGTAAAGGTTAAAGCTGAAGCGCACGCAACGTACGTTTTGCTCCTCTTTAAGAAGATATTTTACAGAAAAGCGACAGGCCCAGACAACCTCGACTCACACAAAGCTCTTTCATGCAGAGGAGACCTGATAATGCATCGTCAAAAACCACACTCACCTCGCTTGGGTTTTGGGAAGCTCTCATGTAGCCGGAAGACCACCCTCTCCACAAAATGCTGGATGTCGCACTGCTCCGGGCCCCGCACAAACACCATCCAGTCATGGGTAAAGCCTTCGGTGGTGGGCTTCTTCCTCAGTTGGGCTCGGTGCCCCAGCTCCAGTTTTACTTGAACCGTGCACTGTTTGTTACGGAACAGAGGGAAGACCATGAGCAAAATGAAAGAGCTTACACCTTACACCCGACGCTGAGCCCCACCGACAGAAGGTGCTGGATCGCTGCAGGGGAGGCACTACAAACAGCCTCGGCACAGAGACCAGCGGCACACAGAGAACTAGCGTTGTCAACAGAAAAGGTATCAAAAATAGCTCCTAACACCGTTCCATATCTATTTTCTTCCTAAGGTTAGCGGTGCAGAGAAAACAGCTTTAGAAGCAGGACAGGTTTAGCCACGTCGCTTATCAGCTAAATTGTCGGCGACGTCCTAATTGCGGAATCTTTATTTCTAGAAAGCGTCAGAGACAGAACTTGATGTTCCCAGCTTGCAGAACTCACAACACTGACAGCAAACTCGTAACGGGAAAACTTAAGATCGTGAATCGGTGCTTTATGATATCCTCCGGAATATGCAAGGCCCTAGAATGAAACTCTGACACTCCTTGTATTCTTTTAAATGTCTTTTACTAAGGCGCTTCCAAAGACCAAGGTAACGCAGAGCATTCCCACGCAACGGCCGGCACTAAAATGACCTCATTCTGATTTGCACTCCCGAGTGACAGAGGTGTATTCAATGTCTCACTCAAAGAGCCAAAATCCCATTAAATGTCTTAAAAAAAAAAAAAACCCAAACAGATTCAATTAATTGTGAAGATCCACATAATCCTGCAGACTCCACAGACAGAAGAAAGCGAATGAACTGAACCGATGTAACAGAGGAAAGGCAAATTCAGACACAAGTTAAAGCAAGAAAATAGGGCGAGATACGTAGGGACAGGGAACAGCACCAAAGGGATCCCACTTCTTACTAATTTTGTGCCTAAAAAACTAAAGCAGCAGCACAGCGATCGCAAATCAACCCATCAAAATCCAGCTTCCACAACTGGAAGCTTATTGGAAAAAAAAAAAAAAAATAAAATGGGGGGGCAGTTTTCAGTCCTTACCCCCCCCTTCTTCACCTAAGACTTGAAAATAAACATCTCGCTCTTTCTGGCAGCTCTCAGGTACCACTGAGAGGCAACATTTTTTGCCATTACCGATATTACAGGTGCCAAACGGAGGGCACGATGTTAGACAATGAACATGGAAAGAAAAAGCTTCCTGAGCCCCGGACAAATGTTTATAAAAAGCATTATCCCCCTTTTCCCATTGAGGAGCTACAACAAGGTGTACGACTGCGATTAACACTCGATGAAAATATTTTGCACATCCAACCCGACGTCTTCCAGGAAGATGATTCAGAGCGCAGTTAATACTCGCTGCAGAAAGCGCAAGTCGCTCAATCTCAGTGGTATTCTCTTTGTAAAAGGATCACACAAGAGGTCTATGGAGCACCAGGCATCAAAGCTCGACCTCCCAAATTGCAGACCGGTTCTAATTTCAGCTATAAGCCTTAACACACTCTTGCAGGCAGTTATCTTTATCGCTAAATACCTTCCGCTGCCGTCCAACGCAGCAACCCTAAGACAAACCCCTGGGACAAACTCATCCAACGAACTGCTTCACCTGTATTACTACAACATTTCTTCAGGTTACCTTGCTCTTCGCCTGTATTATTACTACATTTCTGTAGGTTACCTTCCTCTGCAAATTCTCTTGGCAGACCATTTTTTGTTTGCCCCCCATTCTGTGCTTTAGGGCTTATCTACGCTGGGTCCATCTCGCTCCTGAGCTAAAAATGAAGGCACGCAGCCGTCTGGCCTTCCGTGGCGTATTAAGGAGTCAGAAAGAAAAGCAAGGTGTGTTGCCCTCAAAGCAAAGCAATCTCTCCTGCAGTGGAAGAGCATTATGTGGAGACCCTAAGCTCCCATAGGAGGGTGCCTGCAGTGCTGCTTTATCTGGGATACTTCCCACAGTGTTCACACAAGCGTTCACATCAACTGAGCCAGTCTGTTCTGCAGCTTCACGTTATCGATTCCATAATTACCCTTTAAATTGTGCTACTGTTGCCAGTTACTACCCCTCTCCAGAGAAGTGCAAATTACTGTCAGTCGACAGAATTTGCCTCTCTGGTTGAAACGGCTGAGAAATTTTAGCTGAGAAACAGATGGGACTATGTGGAAGAGAACAAAATTAAACATAAAAGAGAACTGTTTAACTGAGAGTGAAAGTTGTACTTGCTATACTCCTCACATATCGCTCCAATTAACAATCGCTACGAATTAAGCCAGAAGTTGAAACACATTTGAAAATAAGATCTCCCAACATAACAAACATCCAAAGTTGCTCCACTGAAAATGGGAGGTTTTCGGGGTTTTTTTCCCCCAAGCGTGTCTCTCAACAAAGGGAAATCAGGATCCTATTCAAACAATTTGTAATAATACAAAGGAGTCTGCTTTTCAACTTCTCAATAAACATTCTGAAGGCCGCTCTGGGTTGGTTTTTTTTGTTTGTTTGTTTGATGTGCTAATTGCCTGAAAGCCAGAAGCAGTTTCCATTCGCTCTTCTTCGGCCGATTATTCACAGGATAGCGGGGCTCCCCTCCCGAACCTCAGCCTCGGAGGGAACCTGTTCCCAGCTCGCCCGCACTCGCACACAAAAGGCCTGAGCCAGCCTGCTCTGGATCACCTCAGGTAAACTTCCAGCATCCATCCCCGCCTGCCGCAGCCCCGCAGCCTCCCGGCCGCTAACAGGCGGCTTCCCACCGCCTCCCCGGAGCGGTAAGAACTCTCCCGGTGGCATTAACCCTTTGCACGGCGGCTGATGGGGGTAGGAACCGCCGGCAACACCCCTCCCCGCAAATAAGCCCGGGCAGGAATTTGCGGGAAATGCTGCTGCCACCCCCCGCCGCGGGCGAGGCTGCAGCGCGGCGGCCCATGAAG
>JAAGNO010024354.1:0-83307 GCA_033439905.1 Ceryle rudis
GACACTGGAACAGGTTGCCCAGAGAGGTGGTGGAAGCCCCATCCTTGGAGGAGATTTTTAAGACCAGGCTGGATGGGTCTCTGAGCAACCTGA
Organism: Ceryle rudis; assembly: GCA_033439905.1. Classification (NCBI taxonomy): domain Eukaryota; kingdom Metazoa; phylum Chordata; class Aves; order Coraciiformes; family Cerylidae; genus Ceryle; species Ceryle rudis. Next base: position 94 of record JAAGNO010024354.1, read on the forward strand.
TGTAGTGGGAACTGTCCCTGCCATTGGCAGGGGGGTTGGAACTGGATGATCTTTAAGGTCCTTTCCAACCCTGACAATTCTATGGTTCTATAGTTACAATAAAAACATTACTGAACCAAGAGGCAGTATTAACTGCCAGTGTACTCTCTACGTAACAGTGTTCAGAAAGGCCTGAGTTAGCACCTGGGCCCACATCCAGGACACAGACTCTGACACAGCAGACTCCAGGAATTATATGATTACGCCATCAAAGATATTTAAACAATGTGCTTAGCTCTACTATTTTGTATTCCGGTGCTTTGGATGGGAGGTGATGCTGCAGTCTTCAAGACCAAAAAGCTGAAGGAATTTTCTCCTTCCAAATGAATTAACCAAGCTGTATATGTGATTGTAGCTTTGCATCCCATAATTCCAAGTGCACAAAACAGACTAAGAATACCAACATTAGCAAAGATTCAAACATTAATAAAGGTAATTGACTCAAAGGAATTTGCTTGACATTCAACTTGGCAGCTTACTGTGAATCTATAGTGAAACAAACTATTTTTATGTGTGTTTATGATTTAGAGCAATTATTTAATTTGTTTATACAGTACAATATTGTCTCCATTTTCATCGCTCTTTGACAGCAAAATCTAATAAAGACAAAAAGCTGAAATGACAAAATCGGAGATGTCTTTCAGAAGGAGTAAGCTGAGTTCTGCAAGGCAACAGATTTAACAAGAATCTGAAGAGAGAAAGCACATAAAGCCAAAATATCATTTGCTGTTTTAAAATGTTACTTATGCTTCCCATATCCCTGTCAAGCAAAGCCCTTACGGAATATTATAATGTGTATTCTTTCTAGAAAAGATAATGAATTAATCAAGGTTTTATACTAGTATTTGGCTCTTAAAGTCTATTTGTTTTGTAGAAAGAGTCACATTTTAGTGTAAAATCAGCTTAGTAAAAGATTTTCAGCTACTCACATTCAAATTGTTCGTATTTTTGTTTCAAGAGCTCCTGAATGTTTTCTATATGCACTTTAGCTTCTTCAATCTTGGCCAAGAACTTGAAAATAATTATCCTTTTATATATTTAAAAACTGATTTTTTTGGGGTTGTATATCTGTGTGGTTACCCCAAGCAACTAACAGGCAATACAGTTTTTACTGTTACAGAAAAAAGGGCTCACACTGGTTAGAAAGATGTTTCACGATATAGTGGAAGTATTTTCATATACGTTCATCTGCAACAACTCCAGATAGCATACCAAGGATGACAGGATAAGGAATATTCATCCAGCAGAACCTAGACTATTCAAAGATGGAAGAAATTATTGAAATATTTAAGGTATTCAATACCTTCAACACATTTAAACTTTCATGATGATTTCTCTGGTGTCTTTTCAGTGCCCTAGAATCAAGGATAAATTCCAAAATTTCCCTGTATAAAATTAATCTTTTGAAAGTTCATTGCCTAGTCTCCCATCTAGAACAAAATCTACTGAATTAATTTACTTTCTCTTTGTTGAGTCACAGACATGCTCAAATGATATTACCTTCACTTCAAGCTTCCAGGTCATGTCACACTAAGGTGTTTTGTTTTGGTTTTTTCCCCTCTTATTTTTTAGTTCTAAGTGTCACAGTGCCAATATGATAAGCCAGCAGGCATCTATGAGAGCAGAAGATCTGTCCCGGTTTAATTTTTTTTCATAACTGTTAAGAATATCCCCAATGCTGAATACAGCAAAGATGACAACAAGGCTCAGAATCCTTTTATTTTTTAGGACTAAATTAATACCTCTGAAATTCAGTAATATTTCTTTTCCTTTCATTGACTGCATCTATAGAATATGGTTTCTACATATTTCCAAAAAGATCCCCAGAGGACTGCCACTCGAAGCTTATGGTGAAAGATTGAACAATGAAACAGGTCAGCTTGTCCTAAGAAATCAGGTCATTCAGCTGTATCTCACGTTATCATTTTGACAACTGGGGATGGGGGAACAGACGCAGTTGTAAGCCAGCTCTTTGGAAGAGCCACTTAGAGAAGACAGTGAAATAGCAACACTTCTATTGCAAAACCTATGTTCATATTTAATACATAGTCTAATTATTAGGGGTGCTGGTCTTCCTCAACCGCTTTTTCTCCATTTATGACAAAAATAACACTTAAAAGTAATTTCAGATTGACGGTTCTATGTCTTGAGTTTTTTTCTGGAGTGAAATCACCACTATTCAACTATACTCACTCTGGAGGACATTTTATTGCTGTGGACATTTGCAGGAGCAAATTGAACAAGCACACACTGAACAGTCACACATTTCATCAGAGAATTTCAGTTTGTGGTAAGATGCCATAAAGCACGAAATGAGCTTAAAATGGGGATTTGTTCAACGTCTATACACTGAAGAAAAGATAACCATATGGTGACAGAATTCCCTTTGCTTAACAACAAACTGCAGAGGACATGCGAGATTTTCTCTACATACATCCACAAATAATTCCGACTTCCTCCATAAAGTCACTGAAGCTATCCTGAGATGGCCAAATGCATAATTCTGATATATCTTCTAAGTCTTCATCCACAGGTAGCATAGAGCCTGTTTGATACATAGCCCCTCGGTACAGCAGTGTACATGGTAGTATCCAGTGTAGAGAATGGATCAGAAGGACACTGAACAGAATTACAGGGATGACTGCTGCAATGTCCTCTGTGGATGCTGAGAGCGCAAGCAGCTTGGAAATGAACTTGTGATCTGATGACAAGTTGAAACAGATGGAAATTGGGGAGCTCTTCAGTTAAAGACTAGTATTTCCAAAGCTATATCCAGCTCTGTTACAAAAGGCTATACCTGGATGTAGGTCCACCAACAGAACTGTTTCTACTCCTTTTATAAGAATCATCAACTGTGTCAAGGCCTTAACCATGTTTCTGAACGCTATGTCTCTAAAGCTGTGGCAAACACATAAAGCAAATTTACAGTAAGAAGATTTTTTACTTAGTAGGTATAGGGTCTTGGCACAACATACATTTGTTAGCGAATCCTACAGCTGACTGGCCATAGAAGGCATCATCAAAAGTCAAATATAGGTAAGATATCTTGAAAAAAGTAGTTTTGGATGAAGCATCATTACTTGCTGGAACACCTACTGTAACTCCTGTTGACATGGAGCTTACGCACATACACATACAGACACACACTCTACTTTCCCAATGCTTTTCTAGTACGTGCTCCTTTGCTCTTGAGACAGATGCTTGAACTCATTTTGTACTCTAAAAATGGCAAGAGTAACAGCATGTAAAATTACTTGCAAATGAGAGAGAAGGTAGGTCTGTTTGACACACTCTTTACCGAAATGCACTGGGCACTCTGGAAGTGTTTCCAAACCCCTAAGTGAGCCAATACAGTAGAACACAGTCATATGATACATCCAATGGATGAACCAATTCTGGTTCTTGGCTTAGACTTACTTGACTGTTAAACAAGGGAGAACTGGGAGGTTATGAAAACGCTGCCATGGCCCTACATTGCTCTAGAAACAGCAGATTTTGTCAGAGGAATGAAAACAGGAGCTGTAAGTGAGAAGGACCAAGCACAGTTTAAACACCACATACCTGGTACCCAGCTCAAAGAGTTACTTGCAAGCCAGAAAATTCCAGGCAGGACAAGAACACAAAAAATACCACGAACGCTGTATTTATATGTCAGATACATTAATTATCTAGGTGGTCAGGTAGCCATACCCAACTGTAGAGTGCTGGGCTGCATAATGTATATTAAGCCAGGAATACTTAAGGCTATTGGCTCCCTAGTCTCTGGACAGTCAGGCCCTACTGTATTGCCCTGCAATCAGCGATGTACAGAACTTAACTGCAACCCTACTCACAGGGCTTCCTGAAAAAATACACCCCAACTAACAATTTGTCTATTAAGTCAGGTGTCTCCTTCATGGGTCACATATTTTTAGCTGCTTTTCTTGGAAGGAAAAGCCACAATTTTAAATGCTTTGTTTCTTCTTATTTGTTTTGTTGTGCTTTTTGTTTGGTTGGGGTTTTTAAATTGTTGTTGGGTTAGGTTTTTGTTTGTTTGTTTTTTTAAGGAATGGTCACATATATCACAAGGAGTGTTTCACTGCAGTTTAAATAAGTAAATTAAAATAATATGAACGAGCCTTTGGAACTGCCCACTGACATAGTCAAGTCAATCTTTCACTAGAACAACATATACGCTTATCAGAAAATTTACCTACTTTGCTTTTTTTCTCTTTTAATTCTGCCAATCAGCTTCACAGAGGAACTTAAATATCAGGCTACATTTAATAACAACAACAATAATAATAATGTTCCTCTTGTCTTTTCCCATATTAAATAGTAATTGGAAGAAACGAGCCGAGTTCCAATTTGCAGCGGATCTGAAGTAAGTCTGCTTTAACAGTTAGCCTTTTACTACAAGGCCAGGCCCTAAAATGACTGCAATCTTTAAACTGCCACCAAAAATCGGCGAAGCTATGCTTAGTTACACCAATGGAAAATATTTTCTCTCTCCACTTCCCAAAGATGCAAATTGGTGGAAAATACACATTTAATCTGCATCTGGAGCACTTTGTTATACCATTTGTTTTGATGATAACTTGTTTTATATTACTTCAACTATCAGGCATTCAAAACCCATGTTGTTCATGAGCCACCATATTAAAGAGGGTAAGAAGCAGTTATACCGTGATAACTCAGCTGGCATTCAGCAGTAACCATTGTGTTCATTTCAAGAAGCTTGTTTTTAAAAGTCTGTCCTTCCCCATTCCTCTGGAGAATTCAGTATGACTATAGCTAGATTCACAGAGAATACAAAATACCCTTCAACATAGCTGTGAAATTCTAACTCCAGCTCATAATAAAAAAGGTGCAGAAAAAACATCTGTGGAGCTATATGACATGGCCTTCTTAATATCACAAACACTCCGGTCAGAACATTTGGAAGATGCATTATCTAGATAAGCATTAACAGAAAGGACTATCAGAGAAATTTCACCAAAACTACCACCTTTTATTAAACCCAGGGGAGATTTCAAAATCACCCCATTATTCTGATGGCTTTAGAGAGCCTGTTTTTTCTGGCTAAAACATGCTTGAATGTAACATGAAAGAGATCTGGCTTAACCCTAGCACTAAAATATGTGGAGAACCGCCTTAATGGCAGAGCCAGATTGAAAGAAGTATTTTCATTTTGGCAGACTTCACAAAATCAGAAGTAGCGTCTTTTGATCAATGTCAGCCTAAGTACCAGCTGCTTGGCTAGCATTTGAAGATTGAGCTCCATATTAGACACACTTTAACTTCACCCACACTGGCACTTATTTAAAAGCCAGGGATCCCTCATGGAATTTTGGACTTCTGAAGTCTGGAACATCTGGTTTGTACAAGGTTACAAAAAATGGTCCTAGGCATGCAAAGTAGTTTTCAAGTGGAGAGAAAACAAAAAATAAAGCTCTCCAGAAAGATACATTCCCTCTGTATCTAAAAGAGATAATGATCACAGTTTCAGTGCAAAACAATAACGTGAAAAATATCAACAATAAAAGAATTTGAGGTGACACGTTTTTTGAAGGGAGAAAAACATAACATTTGCAACCTAATTTTAAAACATAATTTCTGTTGAAATGACAAAAGTACATTTGGCATTTTCTCAGTGCGTGCTTGCACTCACTAGGATTATTTACACCTTTAAGATGAGTAAATGTTTAAACAGTGAACTGATTTTGCAGTTTGAGTAGAAAGGTATCTGTTATTTCAAGTGATTGCATGCACAGAAGAGAAAATTTGCAGATACATCTGATAGTTTATATAAAATTATAAAAAACAGACCTCTTACATGGGAAGGTTTGAAAAGGATACTATGTATTTTGTTTTGAAGAAAAAAAAACTTAATTAAAAAGTAATAATCCAGGAACAACTACATTAATAATAGAAGAGCATGTGATCTTATTACGCAGCTTAAATTTTGTGCCTATCAAAATCTCTCTCTTCTAAGTCACCCTATATTTTTTGGAATGACTTCTCATTCAGCCTGCTGATCAAAAGTACTGAGATATATCAAGGAAAAAAGCGGACTGAAACTGTAGAAATAGAGTTTTGAAATAATGTTATGGGTGATACAAAAATATGAACACAACAAAGGGTTAAAATTTTCATATTATCCACACTGCCCTAACAAAATGTCATGCATGAAGGCTGAGACCCAAGTCTCTACCTAACGGAACTTTTGTCCACTCAATTAACTGAGACTAACCATCAAAGATGTGAAAATATGAAGAATCTGTTGGGTCACGTGTCCTACAGTTAGGAGTTCCCTAAACAAGAGGAATCCCCCAGCTATCTAGAGACCTACCATTTCCAACAATGCTCTCCCTGAAGGCAAGGCCAGCACATGCTGGAAAGGGTCTGGAAGAGTAATCTGCACTTTGGCAACACCTATCCTAAATATCATTGTCAGGGGAGACATTTATGTTTTACTACAGAACAGGTCTGCGATCCATGTAGCATACACTACAGGTGTAAAAAATAGAAAGACAGACCCAAAATTTACAGCATACCACCCACGCAGACACACACAATTCCCCTTGGACAACTGTAGTTGAGGAACAGCACAGAATCCAAGTCAATTAGTATTTTCACAACGATAGTGTGGTAATGGGGTGAAGGTGGAAGAGGAAAAGGGCTTTTTATGACAGGGCTGAATAGCATTGGTTGCCATTATAGGTAATAAGGTCAGGTGTTTCTCAACAGTCTACCCACAATGCTTAAAATATATCATCTGAATTAGGACAATATTTGGATGAATTGTCCTCAGTGAAACCCTCTAGAGTTCCCCAACCTTAGCCCATTTCTGTAAGCATAAAATAAAAGTAGATTCCACTTTTCAAGTGGAACAGTTTTGGCATCACATTAAAATTGAGGCCACCTACTAAATCAGTTTGAGACATAAGTGCATTTTTCCCTTAAGAGCCCAGACAGATCACAGTTTCAAACAGAAGGAAAAAAAAAAAAAAAAGTCTTAAAAGGGCAAAACACATAAGCACCCATCCTTCACTTTACTGTTGAACATCATCTGGCTGAGACTAGAGTGGTTTTTATAAGGAACTTGAAATACATCTTTGTCTGATATATTATAAATTTCCTTTGAATGTGAAATTACTTTAATCGGGGTAAAGTCAGTTTAACATAGATCTATTTCCTGACAGTGGACTTAACAGTTGTGTATTTATTTATTCCTCCTTCGTGACTGCTTGCTGAAGAAAATGGGAAAACTAACACCTAGTTAATTGTAATATTGCATGTGAGCTCTAGTTCCTTTTTTCCTCAAAATTCCACCCAGCACAGCTTAGGCTGCTTACAGGACTATGTGTCAGAGAGGGAAGATAATCATTCTTCCCAGCCCTATTTCTCCATCATCAGCTTAGATCTTAGACCCACAGGCCTAGATGTTAGGGGCAACATCTACTCTATTTCCTTTTCCATCTGGAGGGCTGAGAGTTCAGAAGGGTGGAAACTTGGCTTTGCAACAACACACTTGCTCTAATTATTTTTTTTATATAAATGAGAAACTAGTTGTGCTGAAATTGTAGATTATAAACTTTGTGTTCTATATTGTGTCATCAGCTTTTAAGCAGATGGCTCAGTTTATTCAGCAGATGTCCTGGTGGCGTGATCTATTCCCAGTGTCTGACTACAAATAAACTGACTAGGTTGACCAAGCCTGAAGGAATTAAAGAAAACTTCTCATGTTCGGATTAGTTTTCAACAGGAATATTTATATATTACTAGTTTTCATGTACTTATATTACTGCCTCCATTTATGATCCCATAGCCTTTTAGGCATATATTAGGTGTCCTCTCCCAGAAGAAATTGCCGTCATCTCTGCAAATCTCAGCTGTAAAATGTAGGAGTGAAAATTATGCTGTGAATTTTTATCATCATATCCTATTTGGTGTGAAGTTCAAAGGTCTGAGCTATGCAGGATTCAAAGGAATGTGTTTGTTGGTTATATTCAATTGGATAAAAAACATATTTGTGACATGAGCTAGAAACAATTTTAGCTTCGCTTAGAAATGTGTTGTACTAATTCCCTGCTATTAATGGTAGATAAGAACACAGGAAAGGAACTTTTCACGTCTGTATGCTTATATTACTTCAGTTAAAAACACAGTTCTCTGTAAGACGGCTGACAGATGAATATATTTGTCTTATATGAGCTAAGAACTACAAAAAAATAGACGTTGCTAGCAACCAGAAGCTCAGCGTACAAACAGAAGGGGAAACAGAACTTCAGAATCGTGTCGGTGGAGTTCTACTGAACACAAATTGGCTACCAAATAAAGATCTGGCCAGTCATCTGAAAATTTCTTCCAGTGGCAGAAACAGCATCACAAGAAGGAGCTATTTAGTTCGACAAGGTTAGGATAACTGATGGTTGTATTTTTATTATTATAATAACAAAAATGGTAAAAATTTTTGTAGGCATTTTAGGATTTCTTTCATTCAAATAATCTAAAGTTAGGAAACATACTGCACCTTGATATTTTTAAGCACACATTTGATTTTGCCAATGTCCTTTCAATGTTGTATTTCAGTGTTTGATGTAGACACAAAAAATTTCAGTTCCACCTCTGATTTAACAATTATGGCTTGTAAATGACTTAATTCTACAGCATTTACAAATCATACCATTGGATGCAGTTAGTATATAAATGCAGATATTTCAGTGACTGTCTTTTTTGTTGCCACAACTGTTTTTCCACCTACTGCATTAGCTATCTTTACATATACCTATGATAATCAAGTGATGAAGTATAGTCATGTACAATAGAGTAAGACAGTTCTTTAAAATGCCCTTGTGACTCTCATTTCCTTATAAATGCTATAAACTTTAAGGCTAATCCTGTTCCCATTGTGTACATGCTTTCATTGTTACACTGCTGTTTTTAGTAACACCATGAACCAGGAATGATGCTTCAGAAAAACCCTCTGACTTCCAGTACACCTGTATCCTTTGTATCTGCAAAATACCGTATGAAATGTGAAGGTCCATTATTGGTACCGTGCTTATGACATATCTAGGGAACTATTCACATGTTTAAAATTAAGCACATTCTTAGGTTTGTCGATGAACTCATGCTTGTACCTGTGAAAGATTTTGCTTGAAGAGGAATCAGAGCTTGGGGACTAGAAAATGAGAATCGCTACAATATAGAAACCATTACTTTCAATACAACATTATATGTTATTGCAGTTCGTGGATCACTCATCCCCAGAGAAACTTGAAAACAGAATTGAGATAATAGATATAATGGCTACACCTGCAGATGTGGTACAGGTTTACAAGCATCCCACAAAGCCTATAAATTTTCCTCCTGAAAATTAATACCAGCTATAATACAGTACATGTGCAAAAATCTCTGCAGGCTGAATAGCACCCAAAAGTCCAGACAGCTTACCTCAGTGAAACATTAAAACAACCCAATATCTAAATGGGGAAAAAAGACCAGCGCACTCTTTGCACGTAGAGATTGTTGTAATTGACGAACACAGAACAAAACCATCTTCGTTAATACTTTACAGTCTCCCCCTTTTCACTTTACAGCAGAATCATCCATGCTAACTCTTGATAAGCTCGGCAAACTGCATTACATCTTTTAATGCATCAAGCCTATTAGTTTACTCAATCCTAAATCCAGCTACACCTATCCAAAAGACACTGTGCATTCCTATCCTCTTATCCAGCCCTCTGGAATAAAAAATTTTAGATACAGCTTCAGTTCACTTCTTCTATTTTAACCAAGCTCTAAATATCTTCTGTTCCTACATTTTTTTGTTCATCTTTCTCCCCAACTCACTCCTTCTTTGGAAACAGCACTTGGATGCTTTAGGACAACATTTAAATAGCATCAGTTGAATAGTTCCAACTGCTCCTAACACTTGTTCAGCCATCAAAACCAGCGACAAATAAGACTATTTTGGATGCTCTATACAAAAAAAAAACCCCAAGCCTATTGCTGTGGAGTTATTTTTCCTCAGTTCTTTCTTTTTACAGATACTTATACCCCGAGAAGCCTTAGATTTCAGGCTGAAAAATCTCCATAACTTGCTGAAGACAACACACAACTCTAAGGATTAATTGTTGTTGGGGTTTATTTGTAATATTCTCAACACTCATACAACACTGATAAACATCTATGTTTTCAGTGACTATCACAAAATACTTCAAGGAAAATTTAAATTATGGTGTTGGAAATTTCTTTCTATCAGCTTTTGAAAGTTGATAATGACAATGCTACAGAAAAAATTGTCTCATATTCCTTTAAAAAGCTTGTGTTTAACTCATCTACAATCTTGTTTAATAAAATAAGCCTGACCTGAAAACTGCAGGGTTTCCTCTCTGGCTCAAGAAGAGCTTTTCTGCTCTTCTATTTCCTGTTCATTGTTCAGCAAAAGATCAAGAAAACCAGATTTTTGTCTGCTGTTTCAATGAACTGCTCTGATTAACTATAACTCAACATTACTGTTTCAATCTCTCTCTGCCATTAAATCTCCTGGAAAACTTGTGCAATGTCTGTTGTTGAAGTCGAGCAATGGTTAGTAGACAAATAACTGTATCTAGCTACAGTAGTAAGACAGATGCCTACAACTGAGCATCTTTGACCTCTGGTATTTGATTGCAGCTTAGAGATGATGCGAAGATCCATTCTTACTTCGCAGTTATGCCAGCAATCAGGAGAACAACCTTGTTTCAGAGGATGGTGCCAGGTGTCACTGCCTGGCCAAACAGAAGTGATCTCCTGTAGAAGGCGTTCTGCTGACATACACTCTGCACAGCACAAGAAGCCCAGACAGATACATGGGGTATATTAATCCAGGACACCAGCTCATTTGAGTGAAAGTGGAGAAAGAAGAGGTGGCATTAATAAGCAATTTGTCGCTACCAGACATCTTTCACTTGCATACCCACCCTTTCTTGCCACTCCTAATCTCATTCTCATTCTGTGATTTGCAATGAAAACATGACAGCTAAACTACTAGCTCTGAACAAATGGTTCTGCATTAGCTTGTTTCAGGACCATGCTAATGCAGGCAGATTGCTTCTAGACCCATATATCCACAAGATTTTATACTATTACTTCATAAAGACTTGGGGTTCTGCACAGCACTGCATTACAACATGAACACATACTAAAGCAATTTTACAGGCAAGAAAACTTAGGTGCCTATGGATTAGCAGGCACTTAAGCATCATTCATATGCAAATTGCTTTTGGTCCTAGACTTCTAAACTGCATCTCAGGTGGAATACCTCAGGTGAGGTCTGGGAATCCATTTTTGATTCTGGACCTCTGTGTCTTATGCTTTCCAAATTTGCCTGAAGTGCATAGCAAAACCACAAGTTAGTGCCATAAAAAGGACAGGAGAAAACTATTTTTCAGTAGTGAAATTCTACAACTGTGAGATTGAAGGTGAAGCAAGTGTTTACCCCCACCTCCCCCCCCCAAAAAAAAAAAAAACCCAAAGGTGGGAAAAGAATAGCTGGGTGAAGCTGCAGCAAAGCAAAATAACACTAGAGCACAACAGTTTGTCAAAGCTGCTTAAAGCAGCCCCAAAGAAGCAAAAGTCTCTCAGTGAGAGAGGTTTCCCCTACAACTTGATCCTCAAGAGCTTTCAGACTGTAACCAACGGGAACACAGGTTGTTACAACATAAATAAAGACATTTTGAACTCAAGCTGCATAACAGCCTTGCTTTTCAGTTAAAAGGTGTTTCATCCTGCTGCAGAAGAGACTCACTTTTAACTACTAAAGAAGTATTTCTATACTCCTACTACTAAAGAAGTACTTCTATAGAGCTTGCTAGTTTAACTTAATCAGCCTTTTAGCCATGAGCTACTGTGTCCCTGCTCCATCCTTGCCACCTTGCTTTAAATTAACTCCTTAATTCCCACTGTACTCTGTTGGAAATCATCTCAATTTATCATTCAAAGAAGACAAAGATGGCAGGTATGGGAAATACACAACCATAAGTAACATTCCTATTTAAGTTTCAGAGCAGACCATTGTGAATCTTCCTTCCTGCCATGGCACAGACTATACTGGGACACATCATATCTAGTCTTCTCTTGAGAACTACTCAGAGGATGCCTCAATTACTAAGGTCTGAGCTGAGGCAGACCCAGCAGGCAAACAAAACAAAAAGAAAAATAGCCAACAACCTTCACATCCATGTCCATTATTTTCTGAGATTTAATTGCTCTTTGAACACTTTTCTGTTCCACCTGATCTCTCAATCAAGCTATGAAGTTCAGCTTTCCAGACACTCCCACTTCATAAGTATCATACCACAGGCAGCCCTGTGGGAGTTCTCACTTTCACTGGGATAACATGAGTGCTCTGTGGGTTCTCCTCAAGGTCACTGGGGTTTCTGAAAGGATAGACAAGAATCTAGAGGGATTTGCCAGCAGCCTGACCGCCACTGATTTTGGTGCAAGTCAGACTGTTAGACAGCTCTGAAAACCCCAGTTCGAGCCTGTTTCCAGCTGTCGGCACCTAAATCTCTTTAAAACAGGATTGCATAAGAGTGCACAGTAAGGTCATCTAAGGAGATCAAATAAGCTTTAAGTGGCATATGGCTATAAACCCAACAAAAGCAGCTGTTAAATGATAACAGCTTTTGGACATGAACTACAGTAGTTGGGATGCTTTTTAAGTGACCATTTAGAAAAGACAGAGACGAACAATACAACAGTAATAAAAGAAAACCAAAAAGTTACCTTCTAAGTAGAAATCTATAACCAGAATTTAAAAAGTCACAATAATGAACTTTTTCTCTTATCTTCAAGAGAATTAATTTTACATTATACTCTTTGTTAGTTGGCTGTCAGTAAAGAAATGAAATTGTTTGGACACAACTTTAAAGTAAGGATCAAATCACAAATTAGGATGCACAGACAAAACCCTGCTCACAAGGGTTCAGGAAAAAACAACTGTGGTTATCCAACAGTTCTCATAGTCAGTTGAGAGCATTTGGGTACTACAAATAAGGTTCAGTAAAGTTTGGCCAAAGCACCGAGTTCTGAAGAACCTGCCCCCACCTCCAGGAGCCAGCCCTCAGCCTTTCCTCTTCAACTGCTGACTCCTTGTCCAAGTCCCTTCCCTGCCTCCCCCACTGCAGTAGCTGTTTCTCTCATGCTTTAAGCTGCAGGGTAAGCAGAGTGAAGGAGCAGCTAGAGGAGAGCTGGCTCCCATGCAGAGGAGGAGAGAAATGGAGAAACGGGTAGGTCAAGTCTGCAGGGCTAAGGGAGAAGGGAGGCATAAATGGGGGTGCAGGGATACTTCCTTGCCCAGGAAGAGCTGCTACCACACATATCTGGGCTTCACAAGGAGGAATGGGAGCAGATCAGTTGTCTAAGATGGATACTACTTGAACCCTCTTTTCATGGCAAAGACGAGGTAGGCAATCTGTTGTTCTGGGCAAGAGAGTACTTTAAGAATAGAAAATTCTTAAAAATATCCCCGAGACAAAAAGGAACTTGAGGAAAACAGTACAGGCAAAAACTGCCAAAATAGTGAAATACAGCATCTTTGCAACTAATTACAACACGTGCGGCAACAACAAATCGCACTACTAAGTCATTACCAGACACAATTCTATGTGTGCAATCCTGTTCTCATCACCCTCTTATTTACTTATAAATTGCCCTGTGAGACAGGGAGAATTGTAACTTCTACTAGGACACAGAGAAGTGAAGTGACCTACCCGAGATCACAAAGGATGGATGCACCTAAGCCAGAAGTGGAACCTGTGGCATCCCGCACTGTCACGACATGAAGGATCCACTCTGTGCCTCCCATTATATTGCTCTCGCATTGGCCTCAGCTGGCTTTGTACCAGGACCTGAGTAAAACAAAAAATGTTATGTAAAACTCACCAACAGAAGCGATGTAGCCATTCATTTTTTTTTTTTACAGAGTTTAGAAATAAATCTACTTGTTAACTTTTCCCTGAGTTGAGCTCTGCCTTCTACCAAAGGTAGAAACTCATGTTCAGTGAACCCTTCCTGTGCCACCTGGATTCATTTCAGCCAGAATTGCAATGAACACGTAATGAAGAGTCACTTAAAACATAGGTGCACCTACTTTTAACTACCAGCAATGCTACAAAGTCAGATGAGATGAAGCATACTAACAGCAATAAAAAAATCCTCAGATTTCAGTTTTCCTAACCATCAAGGAATGCTCCCCAGATTTTCTAAAAGAACATCTGTAAAATGTATTTAATAAATTATATAATGATGGGTTTAATTATTGTTTAATTAATATTTTTTCCTATGTATCTCACCTACTATCACACGGCTTTAGGTTTGTGTTTGACTACAATTTTAGAGCTCTTTTTTTTGTCCCAACAACCACTATAATTCTGCAGTTTTAAAAGTCTAGGGGTTTTTTTTTCCTAACATAGCTCAGCAATTTTAAACTCTTAGGCTTTCCCTAACAAACACTATAGTTTTGAAGTTTTAAACTTTCAGGTGAATAAAAGTAAGTCCCAGTTTGGAAAGACAATTTAGAAAAATATCTTTTAGTATCACAGACTTATCTAAATAAGGACCCCTTAGTACAGGTTTCAGTTAATTCTGGAGTACTGATATTCCACCTGTTTTCTTCATTTCTGTCCTGGGAGCTGCTTTCAGCTGCTTCCACTGTCCTTTCAATACATTTATGCAGATCTAATCTTTCATTTGTTTACACAAAATCCACAATTATATTGGCATGAAGTTCAAATTCCCTTCCCAGTCAACGTGAAAAGTCTCAGATTTTGACAGTTCATCAATCCTGGAGGAGAAACTCCAAAAACAGTTGAGAAAAATGCGCTGTGATCTTACCAACTGTAGCTAATGAGCCCTGCATCACTGCTCACTGCCTCCTCTGTTCTACCAACACTGCTATTTGTATGGTTGCAATACAATCCTCTACTCTGCCCACATCTAGCGTACTGTGTCAGGGCTCCCCAGTTCAAAAGAAACAAGGAACTACTGGAGAGAGTTCAGAGTTACAAAAGTGATAAGGTGACTGGAGCAACCTGGGGCTGTTTAGCCCCTGGAGAAGACTGAGAGGGGATCATATCAATGCTTACAAATATCTGAAGGACGGGGCTCAAGAGGATGTGGGCGGTCACTTTTCAGTGGTGCCCAGTAATAGGACAAGAGGCACCAGGCACAAACTGGAACACAGGAAGTTCCACTTAAGGAGAAACTTCTTTCCTGTGAGGGTGACAGAGCCCTGGAACAGGCTGCCCAGAGAGGTTGTGGAATCTTCTTCTCTGGAAACTTTCAAAAACTTCCTGGACTCATTCCTGTGCAACCTGCTCTAGGTGACCCTGCTTCAGCAGGAGGGGTTGACTAGAGGATCTCCAGAGGCCCCTTCCAACCCCTACCATTCTGTGATTGCAAGGTTGAAGCAATCTTTATTTAAGGCCAGACTCTTTACTTTTGTAGAGGGATGGGGGTTTTTTGCTTAGTTGTTCTTCTAAAACCAGGAACCTTGGAGCTGATCGGTTTGCAATTTATTCTCAAAAGCTGTTGTACCAGTGCAACTGAAAAGGCAATGAACCGCAGTACAGAAATTAATGTCTGGGGGCCCAGAGAGGTGGGAATGTCTAATCTAGCTTCCTTGCCAGAACTGACATTGACACAAATATGTTGTTTTCAGTCAAGCAAAATGCTGAGCCTCTAGGTAAATATTCATATTTATCTGGGGCAAAAGGGTCATTTCTAGTCAGGCTAAGCATCTACTGAAGTATGTGATAATTCAGAGAGGACTTGAATGAGAAGAACAACTTTTCTGGCCATAAAATACTGCTTTCACCAGTAATCAGACTGATTTGAAACGCTAAACTTGAAGGATCTCAACAATAACAACACAAATTATCAGAGAGGTTAAAAATTCCAGGTCTTCATGGGACTTGGAAAACTGGAATATGTTTCAGAAATTGAGATCTACAGCAGCTTTAATTTTCAGCTAAATATTTAAGAGTTAATAGTTATATATTTCAACAATGAAAAAACTGTGGGTTTAGAAGCAGGTTTTGGAACAAACCTCAACTTTGCTTTCATATTTTTTTCAGCTATTCCACGGGCACGACATACACAATATGCAAACACAGTCACAGATGAATAGTAAGGATTCTTATTAAAAAGTATACACATTGTAGACCCCTGATACGCAGCCAGATTTGGATAACCGTATTTATAGAAGTTTCAATTTACTTTGCTACTAAATAACCTGAAACCAAGTATAGGGCAAATAAACACTGAAAGACGCATTTAGCATTTCTCATCAAACAACTGAAAACAGATGCACCAACAACTATAGAAACCTGAATAAAAATGCCATCATTTTGCTCAGGCTAATTTGCAATTTTGATTTTACAAACATACACACAATTATGTCTTCAGATTAATTAACTACTTCTAGTACAAGTGTAGAACAAAACATCAAATACCACAATTACGGCAGCTCCAGATGGAGTTTTTAGTGTTTCAGCCACGTCTTGACACAACTATCCAAAGTGCAATCTTGTCAAAATGCATAAATCCAGGGTTTCCTCTGCCTCCACTAAACAGTCTACAGGTATCTCTTAATTACTTCATTTGGATGAAGCCTCAATTTTATGCCACACCCAACTCACTGAAGTTAAAAGTGCTAAAATACAACAGGCCTGCTCTAAAATGCAAGGCAATTATTAGGAACTGCTGTTATTGTGTTTGTTGTATAAACATTCCCTTCATTTGGCCGGTATGTAATGACAACATGTGCTAGTCCACCTCCTGCCATTTATACTTCTATTACTTCATGAATTTGAATCCGTCAGGATCCATAGGTTTCTAAATAAACTTTTTTTTCTAAACAGGCCTATTCCTCCCTTACCTGTGCCTTCTATCAACATCTAGCAGAAATAATACTTGAATTAAACATTAAAAAATTAAAGAGTTATTTTAACTTCCTCAAATAATACTCTTATATCTGTTCTTTGTCAAAATTATGAGATTGCCTTTATATTGAAATATGTAAACACCAATTACTTTTGTCAAAAAATTCTTCATTAAATTTGTATGAAATCCACCTCCATTGGAACACGAGATAACAGGGCACCATTTACTGGTAATGACAATTTTCAGCCCAAGCTGACTCAGCTATCATTTTCAGTTCTGTCCACTGCTTTCATGATCAAGTTTTTCATTTTATGCATAACAAAAAGAAAAAATAATATTTACAAAATATTTCTTTTCAAAAAGCTGATTTACTTCATTTTATCTCTACGTAGTCAGTTGTTTTTTTCTTATCTGGCTAGTAACATTTCCAACATTAGATTAGGCATTTCTTCACCCAGGTTCCCTTGGAACCTGAAGGTATCATGCTTGCTCTGTGTTTCTTGCTTGTAATGGGAATCAGATCAGTACTGTTGCCTCATCATTAATTATACAATCAAATATATTATCCAGAAAATTAAGTTGTTGCTTCACCACCATAGGTGCCACAGCAAACATTAAAATAATAGAACAAGTTCCAGAAATGCACAGCATTTTCCCAGAGTGAAGCCTCCTGCTCACATTTTCATATCCATTTTTATGACTGATGCATACTGAAAAACATTAACTTAAAAAAGATGATGCAAAGATCCCCTCTGAGCAGGAATTTCCAAACCCTGCTCATGGAACCATATCACCTTCCTGAAAACTTTAGTTGCAAGAGGAATGGTTGTTTCAGTATTATGCTAAAGTAACATGTAGTGCACACAGCAACATGCTGATGAACTCGCACACTTGCAGAGGCAGAAGTTTCAGCTGCCTCATCTAGTCCTGGAGCAACATACAATTTTCCCTAATTTTTCTGCAGCTTCTCCATTTGGAGCACTTCTAAGGTGTCTGTCCTTTCTCTGGCTCCCAAGTTTCGGACTTATAGCATGGTATTTATCGTGGAGACCCTTGGTCATCTTTCAGATTGGGTGTGGAAGCAGACAAGGGGGTTAAAAATTAACAGGGGATCACAGGCAGCCAGACAGAGGCAGCATGGATACATAGACCTTCTTTCTACAGAAAGCCAAACTAAAATCTACATAATGCTGGCTTATTGATGGTTTCAGTCACAGTCTCTTATTATACATCTATCTATGCATCTGATATTGCTGGTGAATATTTGGCATCAGTTTCCTGCTGGTCTGCCTCCATTCTCCATTACCTTCACTGGAAATAGCTGTGGATTATGCCGTAAGAAAAAGATGGTCTTATTATATCAAAGAGAATTTGTCCAGATCAGAAAAATTAAAGATCTTATATTTTAATCTAGGTGCATTTTAATATACATCTAAATGACTGATTCTCTTTAAATCAATTTCATTCCTTAGCCTATTTCCAGAAATGACATCAAAGGGAAATAAAAAAGTGGCGTTGCCATAACAGACTGCTGAGGCAACCCTGAATGAGGAAATACAAAAATCACGAAAAGCCAGATAAAGGGAGTCAAGCCAACATGTTCATAAGCCTGTCAGCCAAGTAGTTATGCATCTTCCGCCTAAGGTGATGAATCTATAACCTCAGAGCATACCATAGTGTAACCATACTGTATTTCCACACAACAAAATCTTTGAACTTAGGCTGAACCCTGTGCAGAAGCTTTCTACTGAGAATAGAAACTACATTTGCATCGATTCTCCTAGCAGCTATTCTCTTCAGAGCAATAGATTTTGTATTCTTAAAGGTAGGAGTAGAGAGCTTTTCATGCATGGTATTTACATAAACAGTACGAGCTGTAAATTTCAAGACTGCAGATGATTTCATAATGGTCTTGCTTTCAATACACTATTTCTTAAAGGTAGTAAATTCTTGTCAATAATTCCATATCTGATGTTCTATCAGAATACTTTATACTGAAATATGATAAATTTAAATGATTTCCCCTATATACTTACTCATATTTGATACACAATATTAACAATCTTCCTATGTGAAACCAAACCGGTCCTTGACTTGCATTTACAGCAGTGACTGAAATTGAATCAACATAAATCACTGGTTTTAACTGTAATTACTTTAATAGCAAAAGCTTTGAACTAGATAATCAATTTTCATTTGGTTTTTATTTGTACATTTTCATAATTTCTCCAAAGAAAGGTTGGTGCTTTTTGCATGACAGAATTTAGTGTTTTCTTCTGCTATATTGAATGTATAGGTATGTATTTAACTTAGCGGTCATATAGGATTACTTTATGTTTACTTCATTCCTAATGTTGTTTTATTATGTCCAAAAAACACATGAGTTACCTTTTCAAAATTAGACAATTACTTTTTACAAGTTAATATGTATCAATTATATTAGCATGGAAATCTGAATCTACTTAAGGTAAACAAAACAAGCATTCTGAAATTTCACTTGGTAAATAAAGTTGTCGTCGATTAGAAAACTGAAGTAGTAAAACACTAATTTTCAGTGCAAACTCAATTTCAAACACAGTTTAAGTAACTTAAGTATTGTAATGCACTTAGTGATTTAAACATATCATTTCCTTCCTTCCAGGGCTTTAGGAACAGTACATCTCATCTTCTCACATCTAGCTTCTAAACACAGATTGGAAGAGGTGTGAGAAAGTTATTGCTTTTTCTGTTCTCTGAACCAGATTTCAAATTTTCAATTAACTAATTATAAACTACCTGAAAAAAAACCCAAACCCATAAAACTAAAACATTCACACACAGGGAAGGCAGTGTCTCCATCAACAGGTAGCTCAATACTTTAACACACTAAATGCACAAAAACTTTGGCGGAATATCTATGCTGCTTTTACTGGTATTTTCAAAGAAAAATAGTCTTAATAGTTTATAGCAAGTATAGTCATTACATAGATTATGACAGCTTCAAATGTTTTCAATATATGTATGCACTTCTTTTTTTAACTTCTAAATATATGTTTAGAAAGGCAATGAAGATGAAAACAGATTTTATTTTTATCTACCCTTCAATAAAAAAATATTAAACCTGACTGCTGCACTCTGAAGTCTGTGGGGAAAATCTGAAAGAAGTGGTTACATAATGAACTGTGACAAAGTCATTTGTCAAGAATCATATGTATTCTCACAAATTAAATGCATGAAGTGCAAGAATTAATATCTTGCATTTACATAGATAGTCTTTCATCTCAAAGAATCCTGAAGCACTTTGCACATAGATCTGAAATGCACCTTCGCAAAACTCAATAGTTTCATGCATCAGCTCAAAGAAATCCTCTAAAAATTAGTCACTTACCCAACATCTCTATCACAAAATAACTATTAGCTACTTCCCCAGCAATTCTGGCAACTCAAAACCTCTTCTACTAGTAGCACAAGAAATTAAAAGCATCACACAAATTACTCCAGTCCCTGCTATAACTTAAAAGGCCCTCTGGGGCCACCTGACATACTTTTCTTTGATCTCCCCCTTCCCTTGTAAACCACATAGCTCTTACCCACTAGATTAAAAACAGACAACTTTCTCATCTCCAGTCTCTGCAATGCATTTGTGCTGTGCCTTATGGTGTTGTCAGCTTTATGTTGCCCTTATTAGACAATGATGTGACAAAACTGTTCACCAAAAAGACCCTTCTCTCTTTGGGAGTGATCTTCATTCAGATGTGGTGACTACTGAACTTCTGGTTTGAAAAATTCTGACTGACTGTCGGGGATCCTCATTACTTAGCTGCTTACCCTACATCTGCTTCTTTAAGAATTTAATATGAGGCAGAGATTTGTGCAGTTTATAATCTATTATTTTACCCAGTAAACAAATGGATGATGATTCTTACACAGGAGTCCATTACACTGTACACAGACAGCAGCTGTCAAACTGCCCTTCCTTTTGTCCATCAAGCCCAGAAGCTTATCTCCCACAGTGGCCAAGCACCTCCTCATACATCAAACACTTCAGACTATTCACACAGTAAGCAAAATTTCCTTTCTGATCTCTGCAGCAGCTGAAGTCTGCTTACAGTTGTCTTACTAATTCTCGTGACAGTGCAGCTTTGGGTCAGGATGTTTTTCAATTTATCACAGTCTAGGAATAAAATTTAGGCACCACAATTGTCTTGCTCTTTTGTCATAAAGGAATGGAGGGAAGAGTAGCATGACATCTTGCATCATCACTGAGGTAACAAGCACATTTGCAGTTCTTACACATTGCTAGGTGCATGCTTTGCTGTAGTCAGGTATTTCATCTTCCCTGCAGTCTGCAAAAAACATGCCTCCAGGAAAAAGAAAAAAATAAATGAAAAATTAAAAAAAAGGGGGGGGGAAGATGTCAATTTTTAATATTACTCTGAGATCTCTGAGGTCCTTAATGATGTTAGGCACTTACAAAGCAAAGATTCAAGTTTTTCAAAGAATTCTAGCAGAACTATGACAAAATCAACCAAACAAGAAAACTATTCATTAAGCTTTCTGTAATTCTGCTTCATACTCAGCATAATCCCACATCTCCCCAAAATCCCTCTAGGCTCAGGACTAATGGAATGGTTGCAGATATCTTTTTTTGAGTCTCACAGTGATGAACCAAATGTTATTTTGCTTTTTAGTATTTGACTTTCCATCTTAGGTCAGTGCTCCAACATCAGTCAGACTCAAGAGAGTAACTACAAGTGACATAATTTGCAAAATATACCCTGCAGCACAATGAAAAATGATGTAGTTAAATAAAAACAAAGAGTGGGCTGGGTAATTGGGAGCTGAACTTATTTATTACAAATTGAATGACTCCACAGATCTAGTTAAGTGCAGCCTCTGAACATAACTAGCAAATAGAAAGGCATCATTGCTGTCTATAACGTGCTATGTGCTAATTTCTCTACTTTAAGTAAGATGGCATCATCAAATGACTGGGAAAGGATCTTCAGTTTCCCGCCTTGACCTACCCAGTTGCTGAGCAGACACCATCGTAAGGGCAGTATTACAAGGGCTAGCTTGTTCCTGCTCTGAAAGGCCTGTCCCAGCAGCTGAAGCTTGCTCACTGTCAGGAAAAACATCTGGTCTGCCCCCTTTTTTTTTGGTACAGCTCTATGCATGAGAAACTAGAGAAGCGGTACCGAGGGGGCTCTTGTGGAATTAAAGAACTGGAATATGCTTCTATGCCCAGGACATCCTCCACTGGTCTGCTAAACTGAATACAAGGAAATCATTCCAGATGTACAGCTCCAAAAACTAGTTGCATATTCCAACTATCCTAATTCAGATTTTTATTATACTAACAGGCTATTAACGTTACAGTTTCTTTATTTTATTGCACTAACAAATAGTCTTAATTTACATCTCTGTTTGGTATGAGTTTTCACTTTCAAAATGATTGCCAGTTTCAAACCACAACAGGTAATTTACAAAAAGCCCACACACATCCCCACAGAAAGTTGAGAAAGCACTCTCTCTTTCATAGCTAGACAGACTTCGGTCTTAATGAAATGAAAAGAGAATAGAAAACAAACGAAAAGCACTCCAAAATTTGGTGACATGGTATTCAATAGCAGAGTAGAAGTCATATTACCAGAGAACTTTTTGTGGCATTATAATAACGGAACAATAAAGAAGCTACCAGATTCCAATGAATCTATTAGCAAAAATATGACAGTTCCGCAGAATGGATGATTTTAATTTAAAGACCTGCTGACTTACAAAAAACTAGCAACAATGAGCTAATGATACAATGGGGAGATAATGTAATTCTGAGATATTGAGTGACCATTCAGGAACCGGCTCCCCGTATCACGCTGAAGTTTTCATTTACAAAGATCATTTCTCCTCAGAGCTCTTTGACCTGTATCTCAACAATGCCTCTTTCTTCCCTGGCTATGCTCCTACTTTCTAATGACTTCTGTTCTGACCTTAGCATGTTTTTGCATACTTCTTGCATATTTTACCAGGCTAGCTGCTATCCTTCAACATCCCCACTCCCCTGTAACAAAGACAACCCAAAATACCTTGTATTAGATCCTCTAGAAACTATTGCAAGAACTGGGTTCTGATGAGAAGATTTTTCCTGTCCATTAAGAGAAACCAGTGGGCTCCCCATATGAGGCGTTGGATGCAATTAAAAGTTGGTTCTATTTACAGCCAATAATTTCAGCCAACCAAATTTCATATGACTTCCTTTATGCAGGTGTTTTATACACCTGTTATTTTTAACACAAAAGAATCAGAAGTAAAAATCCAGGTAGGCAGGTAGAATCCCTAACCAAAATGCAGCTTTTGCCATGTCTCAACAGCAGTTCACATGCTAGTTCTGATATTTAAAAAACTCCTTTGAATTTAGTACAGCTAGTTCAGGTTTGATATGCAAATGTCACTGAGTTCTAGCCTGAAAAACAGTTATAGTCTAGTCTCATTCAAAATGCTAACTCAGGAAAGAAAATCTGTCAAGAATGGAATGAGGAAGAGGTCTAGATTAGAGTACAAAAAGAACACTGTGCTGCAGTTGCTAAATACTTTCCAGAGGAAGTCTGCTATTGTAATTTCATTGTCACGGTTCAAGGGTTTTTCTCTAAAATTTTACTTGCTACTTTAGCTACACCACTAGCTCTGAAAGCACTTAAAAAGCTGAATCTCAGTATCAATAGGCTACAATGTGTAGCACTGCATTTTACTTATTAAAAAAAAAAAAAAAAAAGGCAAACGGAAAAAACAAATTGATCATCCATCCCTTTCCCTTTTAGCTCAAATTCACACACGGTGTATGCAGGTTGCTGAAGCTTCTGTTTAGCAGACTTGGAAAGTAGGTCCTGATCCAATTTCACTGAAAAGCAAAAATCCCACTGACACGGAGGCAGACAGTATGTCATCTACGGCATTTAGATGCCAACGAATATAGCTATTTCTGAATATGGTTGGGCCTGAGCATTCTTAGTTACCATTAATTTCCAACAGAAGCATGTGTGCTCTGGCCCTCTTAAAATCAGATAAATATCCTTAAAATGATTACTGTTTTCAGAATTAGCACTATGTTAGAACATTAAAAGCATCTGAAGCTAAGTGGAAATTGTTTTTCTTTCCCTCAAAAGAACAGTCTTCATTGAGAAAAGGAGGATTAATAAATGGCTTCAAATCTTTCAGCTTCTGAAAGTCTTTTACTAAGTTATGTTCTAAGAAGTCATTTATATGAAGTACTAAATTGCCAATCATTTGGGATCATGTAGCACTTATCATTGAAATGCTATACAATTCCTCTATAGGAATGATGCATGACACAAGGATGCTGTGTCTCTCTGGGGGATGTCATCATTACATTTTGTTTGGATTTCATAGAGCTTCCTGTTGGAGTTTGGTAGAGTGGGGTCCTCTGACAGGTATCTCTATGATATGTGAGTAACAACATCATGTGGAACTATGCCTTTGAGAAGGAACTAGCTTTGCTTCCTACTGGTGCTGGGTTTAGAAAGATGCCAGCTTGTCAAAAAGGTGAATTGCTACACACAGAATAAACCTTCACATAGAGCAAGAGATGGGAGAGGAAAAGAAAGGTACCAAGCTGAAATCCACTGGCAGATAAAGTCCAGAAAAACCTTTTGATCAGCAGTTTTCTTTGCTGACAAAAACCAGTAAGAACCTCTTAAACTACTTCTTTCACTGCTTTCCGATGTTTCTCAGAGTTATGTGATTCAACTCAGCGTAAGGCATGCTTTAGAGAACGACAACATTTACACCTAGATGAAAGGCGGCAAGACCACAGAAGAACAATCACGTGAGTCAAAAAATTCTTTTGGATTCATTGTTTACCTGCCTTGCATATATTTATCTTTGTATGAATGATATCTTGATTTGAGTGATGGCAAAGGGCATGTGTTTGAGGCTCACACCAGTATTCATTCTTGGAGGAAAGTAAACTCGGCTTTGGCGCCAGCAGCCAACTACTTCACAAAACTCCTAAAACTTACATAAGCCTCTCACATTTCTTTTCAGAGGGGAAAAAAACCCAATGCATTCCTAAGTTCACCATGCTGTGTCAAAGCATAGTAAATTGATCATATTCTCCCTCGTCTTTGTTAGCTGTACTTAACCAGTCATCACACAAAAATATTGCCATGGCAACGTATAGTGATAGCAACAACAAATAGCAAAGACATAGGGAGAATATAATTTAAGTATGGTCCAGAGGCTTTTACTCACTTGGAACATTGCTGAGTGATTCTGAATAACAAATTACTTTAAATTAGCAAATTTGTATATAGCAAAAGGGAGAAAAATAATTTGGAGTTCTTTTGAACGACAACGTGGTCTCTTTCCATTTTGATGCATTTGAAAGCCCCGTTCTCTCATTCTCCCCTGCCGTGGAGTACTGAAACATTCCACATCTGCCACCTGGTATGTAAATCAAGAGTGTTCAGGATGTTGTATACTTTCCAAAAAGCTGGAAATGCAGTTAGTTGTGAAGCTATAACATCCAGGTGAGAAAATCATTCCTGCAGAAAGTGACATAGTAACTCTGATATTTTTATGAAGAAAACAGATCTGCCCAAGAGCTTATATGCTATATGGCAGAGCAAATTCTATTGTGATTTATGTATCTTGTAACCCAAATATAACTCAGACAACCAGTTTGTGACAAGCCATGATGGTAGTTTGGAAGAAGATTACTTTCACTGTTGTTATTTGAGGAGAGAAACCGAATGTTTGATCTTAATGAAGACCTTCAGAAATCAGCCCAGTCTTAATGGTATAAAAATAACACCAAAGGAAAAAAAAAAAAAAAAGGAAAGAACAAAAATGAATTCAAAGATCTGCTTCACAGCTTTATGGTGGACTATCTCCAACAGGGTATAAATGTACAGAAATGACACAGACATTGACAGCATCAGTTTAGCAAGAGATAACAAACCAGTACATTAGGGCGTCTCAGTAGAGGACAGTGAAGGATTGTTTCTATTAGGAATGTCATACACTGCACACCTGGTATCTCACAGTGCAGACTGTGAAATGACTGTGAGCCCTGCAAGGGTCAATTTGACACTGAAGCCTCTACAGGGATATTAATTGCAATGATGTTCTCTCTAAGTCAACAGTAACACTGCGATTTGGGTTAAATGGTGGATAACAATAAAGTAATGCTGAAAGGATTTCAATAACTAACAGGCTGGGGCTATTTTTGGTTTAATTCCCTTAATTATTACAACTCTTAACATTTTCAAAATACAAAGCACTCTGGTTCAGACAAGGAAGAGCAACACGCTAAAATTCTTCCTACTACTCTTGCATCTGAACATCGATACAGAAGAAACAACTGACACCAAAGCCAAGCGTATTACAGAGGGATATTCAGAAGTCATTCAGTACTCCAAACGAACACGAATCTCTCTCTCTTGCTCGCTTCCTCCCTCTCCGGGCAGTAGTTATATCTCAGTGGGTGGAATATGATGTTGGAATTGGCAGTGCAGTGGAAGCGTCACATGGCTTATAATGAAGGCCCAGAGTGCTGTTTCCATTATTGGTAGCTGGTTATGTCACCAGAATGTTCTCACATGTCAAGAGCAGGTGTCCCTGCTGCTGCATTATAAATAAAATAATTTTGAGACATAATTTGGATTTAAAATGAAAGCAGCAGCAAGCAACCAACCATTGCAGTCCTAAATAACAGCGTGTAGGGCAAGAAAGAAAATGGGTAATCTGAGATCATACTTGGCCACAAAAAGTGGGTGAAAGAGGTTTTAAAACCAGGACATCTAGCAATAAGCAGAATGGTTTTAAATTAACCACACATAATAAGGGTATGAGCATTTAAAGACACCATCCAGAAATCAGAAGGACCAAAGAAAATGGTCTTTAAAAACCATTTAAGGTATAATTAGGTAAAGCATGTGTATTTGGAAAAACTTAAAACTAACTCAAAACCTATTCTCAGATTTTAAACCAAAGCCAATTAAACTTTTCCACAACCCAGGAAAGTTCTGGGGCATTTCTTTGTCCAAGCAACTCAAGATTTCACATGGAAAGAGGAAAAATATTTTAAGTTACTAGTGGAGAATTTGAGTTTTCTATTCATGTTTAACTCAAAGGTAACAAAGTTGGTCTGGAAATCAAAGGTCTCAAGTAGTCTCCAGTTCCATGAAATATTCCACTAACTTAAGCTCGATCAGTAGTAATGAGAATTGATCAGTAACTTTTCCACTCCAAAGACTGTCAAGTTGGCTTCTTGAGTTCAGGATAGAATTTCTGGACATGGGAGAAGGATATCTCAGGGTAGTAGTGGGGCTCTCAGTGATGATGTGGGAGACAGCTTCCTTAAATGAACAAAGGAAAGCAAGGAAATGAACCCACGTTTCCCAGATCTTGTATCTTTAGTAAGAGTGTGCTCCTCAATGCCTTTGAGCTCTTTTTCTCAAGTTTTACTTTGAGAAACTTCCAAAGGTCTTAATGTCAATGAAAAAGGAAAACAATCAAAATAATCACTATTCTTTTATAGAATTACATAGAAGTTCTTTGCCCAAACTAAAGAGTGTACGTTCTATCCCTTTTCTCTGCCGCTCAATGCATGCAGCTTCCAGTGAATTTTGGGATAAATCTATACAAAGCAGGATCTAGAAACATGAAATCTTTTATCTTTGCAAAACAAAGAAGTACATAGATACATAACTAAATAGTCATTAGCTTTAAGGTAGTTGTTACTTCCATAAACCTCTAAATATAATTGTGCAAAACAGACTACTGTTTAGCATTCTTTGGTGGTTGATTTTCCTACCTTTCCTGTGCCAGGATGTCCTCTGCATGCCCACATGCAGCATTAGATAACACAGTGCAAGAGAAACAATTATTCTCTCACAAATGCAGCTGCTGCAACAGGAGCAGATAACAGATAAAGTAACAGATTTGCAAAGTAATTTTGTGTGGAGCATCCCTGACCACCAGCTTTCTATCAGAACTGAAGGGAAGAGAAAGCAACATTGCATACTGAAAAAAGTAGCCATTGGAATGAGAAAGGAGGGCGTGAGAAAATTGAGAAGGGACCTTGAAGTGAGAATAAAGGATCATTTAAATTTCTTCAGTTTAAATTAAAAGAAATACAGAGACTGATTGAATTCCAGGTCCTTGAAAATCAGATTCAATTCCTAAAACACAAGCTCAGATGGTTGACTGATGTAAATTAATTCAACTTCACTGGCTTGAAGGGAACAGTATCAATATATACCAGCTGAGGTTTTTGCAAATCCTTCTTCTGAGGTTCAATCAACACTCAATATGTTCTCAGCTTAGTGGACACACAGATTTCTAAGACCGATTCCCAAGATACTGTGAAGACATAGATACAATTACCATTTGTGAGGTAACGAGGAGATCATTGCTCAGTAAAATAAATTTTCACTTCGTTTTTCACGCCAGAAAACTTGACACATTACCATCTCCAAACCCATATTGTGCAGACTCTGAGGGTTTCCACCGAATGTTACCTGCCACCTTCTATCGTTGACTTACCACAAAAAGTGATGTACAAGGTAATGAAGAGGAAATTTCTGATAATTATCCACAAAGAAACACAGCTGATGTGAATTAATTTAAGAATGAGAATATGATCTTTATCAACAGCCCTATAATTAGATGTCTTCTAAATGCCTTAGTACCAGAAAGATCTATCTTTTGTGACTCAGCTCTAGGTCTAACCTTAACTTGGAGTAACAATTT
This sequence comes from Ceryle rudis, assembly GCA_033439905.1. NCBI lineage: Eukaryota > Metazoa > Chordata > Aves > Coraciiformes > Cerylidae > Ceryle > Ceryle rudis. The sequence continues at coordinate 28,795 of JAAGNO010024354.1, forward strand.
CTAGCAGAAAGGGAGGATTTCAGTCTCGCACATTAATTTAGTCCTTGGCCTGTGCAGAGAATGCAAATTAGGCTACTCTTTGAGTGAATGACATCTGTGCAACTGGTAGAAATGCACATGTAACTGAACAGATATCACTGACTTCTGTCAAGTCTGCAATGATGCATTATGAACAGCAAGTAGCACTTGAATTCTGAACTATGACACAGAAAGTGTCATGTCCTACAGCTCTGTTATGTTATCCAGGCCTTATGTGCTCAGAGAAGCCTAACAACTTGATCAAGAATGTGATGGATAGCTAAGTACTACAGACTTGGCTCTCTTTGTTGGTTCTCACAGTTGGTTTCCCTCCAGAAAGGAAATACTCTGTACAACATATTTCCCTGGATATCACGGGGCTTGGGTCTCTACCTTCAGATCTGAAGACAGAGTGAAGACATGGAGAGGAAAATGTGGAAAATAGAAACTATTATGTTTAGCATAACAGATGAACGGAAATTAAGGAGGAGAGGTGCTTTGAGATGCTAGAGATGGAGACTTTTTCCATGTTCTGTTCTCCATAACCTCTAGTAAAAATTTATTTCCTGAAGGGAAGTAAGGAACATGTAGAGAACATACCTAATTGGTGCAAGCTTATCCAGAAGTACTGTCAGATCATGAAGTAAGTTAATTACGACACTGATTTTAACTCAAGGTGTAGATCACAATAACCAGAACACAGGGCTCACTGCACACTTTATGTCTGAAAAAATTCCAAAGCTGAGCAAAATACTTTTTACTTTTATTTGGTCAAATGTAGGTTTTGCTTGAGACAGCTGCATATGGATTATTCAGGAACTGAATTCCTTTTTTTAAGAAAACACTGCAGCTGTAGTATTTTAATGTAAGTATGACAGAGTCAATTTAAAAATCTAGTGCAGACAGAGAGGTGACTTGAACAGTGGCTCACCTGCTGGGCCCAGAGGGTGGTAATCAGTGACTCAAAGTCTAGTTGGAGACCAGTAACTAGCAATGTACCCCAGGGTTCAATACTGGCTCTAATGCTGTTCAGCATATACATTAGTGATCTGGGTGATAACAGAAAAGTGTACCCTCGGCAAGTTTGCAGATAACACAAACCTGGGAGGAGTGGCTGGTAAGACTAGAGGGCTGTGCTGCCATCCAGAGGGACCTGGACAGGCTGGAGTCATGGACCGACAGGATCTTCATGATGTTCAAGAAGGGCAAGTGCACCATCCCGCAACTGGGCAAGAATAGCCCTAGGCACCAGTATTTGCTGGGGGCCACCCAGACGGAAAGCAACTTTGCAGAAAAGGACTTGAGGGACCTGGTGGAGACCAAGTTCAATACGAACCAGCAATGTGCCCTTGCTGCAGAGAAGGCTAGTGGTGGTCCAGACTGCATCAGGCAGAACACTGTCAGCAGGTTATGGGAGGTGATCCTTCCCCACTGCTCAGCACTAGTGAAACCACGCCTGGAGTGCTGTGTCCAGTGCTGAGCTCCTCAGTACAAGTGAGACGTGGACATACTGGAGAGAGTTCAGTGAAGGGCCACAAAGATCAATAAGAAACTGGAGCCCACCACATATGGGGGAAGACTGAGACAGCTGGGGCTGTTCAGCCTGGAGAAGAGAAGGCTCACAGATGTATAAAAATATCTGAAGAGAGGATGAAAAGAAGACAGGCTCTGTTCAGTGGTATCCAGTGACAGGACAAGAAGCAATGGGCACAAACTGTAACATAAGAGGTTCCCTCTGAAGATAAGGAAACACTTTTTTACTATGAGGGTGATTGAGCAATGGTGCAGGTCACCCAAAGCAGTTATAGTGTCCATCCTTGGACATGATCAAAAGCCATCTAGACACGGGCCCGGGCAACCAGCTTAGATGGCCTTGCTTGAGCGATGGGAGTGATGACCTCCAGAGGTAACTTCCAGCCTCAACCATTCTGTAAATACAAAAGCTTCTCACTGGGAGCTGCAGAGCACAGCGTTCTCCTATCATCACTTGTCATCTGAAATGACATCACAGGGCTTTGGCATGGGAAGTTGCTCTTACGGTGCAGTTCAGTAACTTGTCCACTACACTACCATTTTTCAAAAAAAATCTTGATTTATTTTTCTTTCCAGAGTGCCTTAATAGGGAGACTGAATGCACTGTAAGAGAGCACAGGGAATGAATGTATATTCCTCTAAACCAGGCAGACTTGCTACAACAGCTAACATACTTTACTAAAATATATAATAAAAAACATCACTAAATTATCATTCTCATGCATACAAAGGGAAAAGATAGAATAGGAATCTATTTCTCTGCTCTCATTCAAAATATACTTCAGAGCAAATGAATAGTTTCTAGGAAGCTGTGCAGTTTGATGGGTTTTCTTGATTGCTAGTTTTTTGTCTCAACAAACGTAACAAGATCTACTAAACGTCCCCACCCTAACTCACACAAGCACAAACAGGAATTTAAAAGAACCTCCACCTCTACAGCTTTTTAATGTCTTTCTTGTTCTATTTTCAGGGAGTTATTAAAAGCCAATAACAAGTGTTCAAAGAAAAGAGCAAAGGCAAATTCACATTGATTTGGATGCTTTTTGAAAGTGTGAATTCAAAGGCTACATACTTTGAGCTTTCAGTGCTCCACAATTAACATCAAGTAAGCTGCCATTATCCAGGAATATGTTTACTCTGTTCTGCAGATGTAAAATCTATTTGAACTCAATCAATTTCTGCCACGAAAATAACAAAAAAATATTGCTAAAAACCCCAACTCACTTCAGAGAGCAAACAGAATAGACAAATCTACACATATTATTCCTAAATCTCCATTTTTTTATCTCTTTGCCTCAGATTTTATAAGATCACCCTGTCTAATTCGGATCCTATGCCACAAAAACCCCCGTCCTTTTCCAATCCTTTATCCTCTGTGCAAATAAACCACACTCCTGTGAACTGCAGAAAAAGGCTTTCTGACTACAAAGCTCAGCATGGGTCTCATGCAACAGCTAAGCAGCAAGGCTTGTGAAAAATAAAGTGGATAAACCAAAGCAAACTCCACCAATTTGTTTCATACCTTGCAGATTTATTTCTCCAAATATGCTGTATTTGGTTTTTGAGTATATTCCCCTTTGGAGATCTCCAGGAGCCCTTTGTAAGGCAACTAGCCCTGGCCTTCTAGAAATGTTCTAAATCAAATAACTTGATTTATTTTTTATCTTTCTAAGTTTTGATTACAGTACTATAATCTCTGCTAAGTGTGGAAACACAATAATTGCATAATGGATGAGACCACCCACCTCAGAGATCATCCTGTTAGTGACAGTAGTCTAACAGTTGTCAACAACAAACTTGATGAAAATGCTTAAAAAACAGAAAGCATAAAACAAAATTATTTTTTTCTGGGATCCGGTACTTTGGGGAACTCATAAGCCAGAGGCTTTATTGGTACATTGTCCTATTAATCACCAGTAGAGGAGGTTTTGTCACTCACCTATCGATTTAATTTACTACGCACCAGCAAAAGGATGCTTAGTAATCCTTTTTAAAACTTTATTCAAGGTTCCATAATTAAAAACATTTTGTTTCCTTAATTGTTAGTAGTCAAATTTTACCTTCAAGCAGCTGCCAGACAGGACATTTAAAAATCAAAGAATCACAGAATATTAGGGGTTGGAAGGGACCTCAAAAGATCATCCAGTCCAACCCCCCTGCCACAGCAGGATCCCATAGATTAGGTCACACAGGAACACATCCAGGTGGGTTTGGAATGTCTCCAGAGAAGCAGACTCCACAACCTCCCTCGGCAGCCTGTTCCACTGTTCTGTCACCCTCACCATGAAAAAGTTTCTCCTTTACGTTTACATGAAACCTCCTCTGTTCCAGCTTGCACCCACTGCCCCTTGTCCTATCACAGAGCATCACTGAGAAGAGCCTGGCTCCATCCTCCTGACACCCACCCTTTACATATTTATGAACATTGATGAGGTCACCCCTCAGTCTCCTCCAAAATAAAGAGCCCCAGCTCCCTCAGCCTTTCCTCATAAGGCAGATGCTCCACCCTCTTAATCATCTTTGTGGCTCTGCACTGGACTCTTTCAAGCAGTTCCCTGTCCTCCTTGAACTGAGAGGCCCAGAACTGGACGTGGTATTCCAGATACAGCCTCACCAGGGCAGAGTAGAGGGGCAGGAGAACCTCTCTCGACCTACCAACCACACCCCTTCTAATCCACCCCAGGATGCTATTGGCCTTCCTGGCCACAAAGGCACATTGGCAGCTCAGGGTCATCCTGCTGTCCACCAGGATCCCCAGGTCCCTTTCCACTACACTGCTTCCCAACAGGTCAGTCCCCAACCTATACTGGTACCTGGAGTTGTTCCTTCCCAGATGCCAGAGACTACACTTGCCCTTGTTATATTTCATACAATTTCTCCCTGCTCAACTCTCCATCCTGTCCAGGTCTCACTGGTTGGCAGCACAGTCTTCCAGTGTGTCAGCCACTCCTCCCAGTTTTGTGCTGTCAACAAACCTGCTGACAGTGCACTCTGTTCTCTCATCCAGGTCACTGATGAATATATTGAATAGTACCGGTCCCAGTACCGACCCTTGAGGGACTCCATTAGATACAGGCCTCCAACTAGACTCTGTCCCATTGACCAGAACTCTCTGGCTTCTATCCTTCAACCAGTTCACAATCCACTATCCAATCATCCAGACCGCAATTCCTCAGTTTAGCTGCAAAGATGCTGTGGGGGATGGTATCAAATGCTTTACTGAAATCAAGATAAAGCACCCCCACTGCTCTACCATCATCTATCCACCTGATTATGTCCTCATCAAAGGCTATCAGGTTGGTCAAACATGATTTCACCTTGGTAAAACATGCTGACTGCTCCTAATGACCCTCTTATCCTTGATATGCTTGGAGACAGCACCAAGGATAAGTTGTTCCATCACCTTTCCAGGGATGGAGGTGAGGTTGACTGGTCTATAGTTACCCGGCTCCTCCTTCTTGCCCTTTTTGAAGACTGGAGTGACATTCGCTTCCTTCCAGCCCTCAGGTACCTCTCCTGTTCCTCATGACTTACCACAGATTGGCCTAGCAATGACCTCCGCCAACTCCCTCCGCACCTGCAGGTGCATCCCATCCAGACCCATGGATTTATGGATGTCCAGATTGCTTAATTGGTCCCTAACCCAGCTGCCAACAACCAAGGCAAACTCCTCCTTTATCCTGACTTCCTTTGGGGCCTCAGGGGTCTGGGGCTCCCAAGGACAGCCTCCAGCAGCATAGACAGACACAAAGAAGGCACTCAGTGATTCCACCTTCTTTGTGTCCTCTGTCACCAGGGCACCCACCTCATTCAGCAGTGGTCCCACATTGCCTCTAGTGTTAGCTTGAACTGAAACATATTTGAAGAAGCCCTTTCTTTTGTCCTTGACCTCTCTTGCAAGGTTTAACTCCAAGGAGGCCTTAGCTTTCCAAGTTGCCTCCCTGCATCCTCTGACAACAGTCTTGCATTCCTCTCAATTGGCCAGCCCCTCCTTCCATGATCTGTAGACTCTCTTCTTCCACTTGAGTTTGACCAGCAGCTCCCTGTTTAACCATGCAGGCTCCCTTTCTTGATTTCATACCTGTTGGGATGCTCTGACCTTGAGCTTGGAAGAAGTAGTCCTTGAATGTTAACCAACTATCTTGTCCCCTTTTACCTTCTAGTACCCTGTCCCATGGGATTTCCCCTAACAATTGCTTGAAAAGGCCAAAGCTGGCCCTGCTGAAATCCAGGGTTGAGATACTGCTCGGTATTCTGTTCCTGCCACAGAAGATCCTGAACTCCACCATCTCATGGTCACTGCAACCTAGTCTGCCCTCAACCTTCACTGCTTCAACCAGACCCTCCCTGTTAGTGAATATAAGATCCAGCAGCGTTGTTCTCCTAGTTGGCCCATCCACCCTTTATCATCAATGCACTGGCAGAACCTCCTGGACTGTGAATGGCTGGCTGCGTAGGCCTTCCAGCAGATCAGTGAAATCAATGCAATCCGAATATAAAAGGGGCGACCTTAACTGGAAGAGTTAAGTTATGCACAACTATTTTGTGATTGCTCTCCTTGCATGGCCTCCAGAAGCACATTTTGCACAACTAAGTAGTGTTTAAACCGAGCATACTATTAAGTAAGCTTACACAGCTCTTGGTAACCTTATCTGCACGACACTGCACAGATAAGCTTGCAACCCAAACAAAGCCATACAACAATCAAAATAACACAGCAATCTTCAATATGACTTATTTAATTCTGTCTCAAACAGGAAATAATAGGGGCTCTCAATATTTTATCACATAAACTTTAGTTCACTGAGTGTGCTGTTGAGTCCCCTGTTCTGGCAGCTTGAGGAGAACACAAGCATGTCATGCCAAGAACACAAGTAGATTTCTCCAAGCTTCAAAGGCTGCCAGGAGAGAAAGTGTAAAGTGCTGCTGGGGACTGGGGATGCTACCAGTTTAAAGCTACAATACTTAGATTACTGAAGGCTTTGGACTGAAGGGATACAGGACACCAAGAGAAATACCAACATTAATGGGTCCAGGACTACTTCATGCACAGCCACACGTATAGCCTTAAGGGTAAGGAATGTGGTGCAGCTCCATAGCAAGTGCCCAGGTGCTATTTGGCTTGTGAGGAAAAGTACCCTACTATTTGGCTGCAGTTAGATCTTGGGCTGAACTTCTCAATGAATGTAACGTGTACCTGAGCTGTGCGTAGGGCCCAAGTTCTGCTCTGGTCCATCTTTAGTTACAGAATAATGATACAAAACAAAGACATATATAACAGAAGGTGCTCAGACTATTGAGTTTGCTTGGGAAGCACATGCATTAGTGATCTAGCACAAGAATTTCAACATAAACACCTTAGTGATATTCACCTAAGAATGTGTAACCTATGTTGTAATAATTTTGATAATGAAAACCATAGGAAAAGATACTCAAGATTAAGTCATGTGGGACCTCTAATGGCCCTAATAAACCTTCCTGATGACTTGCAGGAGAATCTGCAAGCAGACTTTTCAGGTATGTCAGCACCCTCTAGTCTTTGCTGAACAGTTGTGATCCTTGCTGCTTTAATTGAATGGCTGGGTTTGGAGGTTGATTTGTTTTGTTTTGGTTTTTTTTTCTTAAACAATTAAGTTGTTTGTTTGGGTTTTTTTATCTTCCCAGGGTCTAAATACACCATATGGCAAGAATTAAGCTGACTTATTTCTGTTGGCAAGCTGGTAAGATTCACATTCTGATTGTCGTTTTGGCAATAATAACAGTTCTATCAAAACTTCTAAGGCTAATACTGGTTTTGCTCATTTATATGATTTTATTTGTGTGACATGCTATTAGTCATCATTTTCCTGCATATTATTAAGCAAACAAGTCTTTACAAGGGAAGGCTCCTCTCGAGGAGAGACAAGAAGAGATACACATAGACCAACTCCACATTTTAAGATGTTTTAAAACCTACTTTAGAAATGCAAACCTACTCTTTCAAAGGCAACATTACCACTGAAGTGCGGAAACTCCTTCCAAATAATCGCAAAGTTCTAAGACCACAGTAACTACAGACCAAGCTTCAGAGTGAAGCTCCATGTATGCTCAGATTTTCTACTTTGTACTCAAGCAAGAAAAAAGGAATTATGGGTTTGAACCTGCTGTCACTAACATCAAGTTCAATTCAGAAGCAAAGCCAATTTATGCATCTTCCCATGCTATCCTTAATGTGGATTATTTGGGCTTCATACTGAGGGATCCATCCTTGATTCATACCAGCAAGGCTTGAGAGTTCCATAACGAACTTACAGTAACTCTGTATTTAGTTGAAGGATTTTTCCTTTCTTTAATAAAGGATCTCCTTTAATAAAGGATCTTCCTGTTACACAAAACAAGAAAATCTTCTTTAAAACGGTCACACAATAACATATCTTCTTGCTCTTATCTCTTTACCTCTTACTGAGTAAAAGTATACATGGAGGATGAAACTAATGTCCAATTTTAGGACTCTAACAGGACTACTGTGCACATGATTTGAGCTTGTAACACATCTAAGGACACTTGTGATTCAACCTAAGTAGACATACTTTGCCAGCCAGAGATACACGACAGTGCAACAGGACATCTGCCAAGTGTTACTGGTGCAGCTACGACAAGGTCCTTCAGGTGTGTGGACTTAACAGTTCCAATTCCGGTGTCACTCTGACAATCTGAATAAGGCAACTCGGCATCAACGGATGTAATATGATGCACAATCACAATGTAAGAAAGAATTAAGTGCAAATAATAAGTAAATTGCTGAGTCAAACCTAACAACATCTTACTGACCTTCATTATTATGAGAGCGCAAACTTGGTTGTGTTCAAGAGGTAAAGCACAACAAAATTAATTTCTCTAGAACTCTACTGGGAGGGAATTTTAGTAACTCATTTACCTGCCAGTCAATGTTTTCTACCATTGAAAAGTTATTTTTAAAATAGATACATTTCTCAGGTCCTGATGTATGAGGTTGACAGTCTTTCCCATTCATTTACTCCTTGTAAATGGGTCAATCTTTTACTTTGATACCCTCTGTTTTTTCTGAGTCAACAGACTTTTCCAGCCCAAAGAATGCGTGAGGTAGCCATAAAAAGAGCTAAGTACAATTGACTAAACTCTATAGCAAAACAGTATTCCTGACATCCTAAATGTATCCTGGGAGGACTAGAGCTCCATAGAGTCTCCCAACCTGCACACATTTGTGCACAAACTGTAGTCGACAGGCTGTTTTTTCAGTAAAACTCTCTGGTCAAGTCTCAGGTCACCTGTTGAATTAATTTGCAGTTCCTGGAAGCCTACCTAGCCTCCAAAGCAAAACAGTTCTTTAGAACTGAGATCATGACCTTCAGTGGTGGCCTCTTTCAGCCAATGAAAACAACATGCAGCTGCAAGCTTAATACCAGTTATACTGGCTGTATTTGAGACCTATTGCCCCAAGCTCTTCAGGAGAAAGTGAAGTGGGCAGGCTAACATTCCTGTATTGCCTCTTACCGCATTCTCTTCCCCTGTGTGGTAGAGCCTACCTCCCTTTCAGCACAAGTAACCATTCATGCCTATCCGCACGGAAGAATGAGTTAAAAGAGTATCAGCTGACAGAAAGCCTGGAACTACAGCCCTACTACTTCACGTTGCTGCAGCTAATGATGCAAATAAAAAATAAGTATTAAATTTGCATATGGCATCTGATACATGAAAAGCACTGCACATTTTATTTCCTCCCCAGGGACCATACCTGTTACCCTAAGGCCTTTAGAACTGCACAGCAATATTTCTGGCTCCAAAACCCCTGAGCTCCTGAAGGCAGCCTGCAATGCAGTGAAGCTGGATCAAATCTATTCTAAATGAACATTAGCAAACTTTTAAAGTGAGCTCTTTAAACTCAAGGGCCAGAAAGAAATAAACCAAACACACACACCAATAGAACAAACAAACAAACAAACAAAACAAGAAAATAACAACAAAGAAAACAAAACCAAAAACCCCCACAAAAACTTAGCTTGCCAGGTGTTTGATTCCAAGCTAAGTTTTCCTACATGACAGCACTTTCTCACTATTTAAAAAATTTCTTTATAATGAAAAAGTAATCCCACACACTTTATTGTAATTTCACATGGGATTTACTCATAATTGGTATTGGAGAACAAACAAAGGAGAGATCCTGCTGCAGGACCTATACTCTCACCAAAACTATGCAAGTAAAAGTTAACCTTTTTGACCGAATCACAGTAGACATCACAAGAGATTTATTTGATCTCTCTCTGTACACTCCTCCAGAACAAGCTCCTTGAGTTTGTTATTTTGTACAGAAACACAAACAAAAGTCTTACACAAGCAGGAAAGTATTCAAAACTCCAAAACTCATAAATATAGCTTCCTGACAAAGTGGAATTCTTCTCAAAAGTGGATATCTCAACAGTGGTCTCTTTTTTTTTTTTTTTCTTCTTCTCCTTTTTGTCTTTAATACAGCCAAATAAAAGGAACAGATGTTAACATACTTCAGCCAAAATTGAAGTAAGCCCTTATGGTCAGAGTTAGCAACCCAGGAAAAATATCACTATAGTGCAAATAATTCAGAAATGGATACATGAATACAGGAACACAAAGCACTACAAAAAGTGTACTGGACAATCCCATTTACTCATGGGCATATCTGACTCTCAGGTACATTTGTAAAGTATGCTATCCAAGTAATTACCATTTCCACATTAAGGATGGACAACATAGCAATTGCCCCATCTCCAAGCAGTCTGCAAGCCATGTGTCACCTTGAGTTACACCCGTCCAAACCTACAGCATGTCTGTCAATAACTGGCATCAGCATTTGGCCTCTCATAGTAAAATGATGACAGATCTATAAGGGAGGTTTTCCCTATGACACCAAATTCATAATGGTCTTCATAGTGCAATTCTGCTTCTTCGAAAACAACTGTGTAAATCTTACCTGGTCTATTCTCGACCAATATGCCCAGTGTACAAATGAAGACACTTTCTGTCACCCAGTAACTATGCCACCAACATGGCCAGAGATCTGCAAGTTAAGCCAGGACTTGGTTTCACATGTGTCCTGCTCTCACATCATTGCTAGCAATAAAAGGTCCCGCAGTATCAAATTAGGGCCTCAAAACACAGCTATTTCAGCAGCTGTTCTTTATTAGTGCTCACGCCACTGCAGGCTTCTGAGAATGTCGGGAAATTTCTGTCTTACTGTAGGGCAGGGTAAAGCAACTGTGTGCAACACCTTAGAGTAGTGCTGTGATACGCGTAATGCCCCCTATTTTGACAGATCATGCCTACCAGTTACCAACTGGACTTTAGTAAAATATCAGGTTCTTGATATATAACAGTAGTACACAGACACACATAGTCCAGCAGCAGAGGTAAAAAGCATTAAAACCATAGTTTCGCCACTTAAGACAGCAGAACAAAGAGATAAGTATATGAAACAGTGTAATTCTATAGGAAGATACCATTTTTAGAAAAAAAAAATCTTTTGTAAAGAACAGCATTTTTTGAAACTTAATTCAGGCAAGAGATTGGAGAAAAGTCACCTATCACGGCAGCTCGAAATATAAATTAATCTAACCAGAGGCAAATTTTAGAAATGTTCCAGGTACATACAGTGTGTGTATCTATATATTTTGTGAAAGTCATCTATGGGAGGGATTTTATCAGGAAAAGAAAAAGTGGGATCTTGCTACCTAAATGAGATTAGAATACAATACAGTGACAAAACATCCCACATTTAGAATTTGTCACATACATTGTAGCTCTTTAACTAGGTAGTTAACAAATAACCCAAAGGAAAAAAAAAAAAAGGAAATAGCAGCACAAACACAAATAAAAGCAAATCTTTAATACAAAGGGAGAAGGTTACTTGTGAGAGTTTATGGGGATTGGACTAAATGACACTGGTCTGAGTTTAATTTGTTACAGAGTTTAAGCTTATCTCTGCTCAGCTGTGGATTTGGAGAGTCTTAATATCCAGAGTGAGTATGCTTATGCAAACTGTCCCTCAAAACTTCCAGAAGGCTCATTTCTGACTTATTGGGACTGAATTTTGAGAAGAAAAACTTAGAGAAACTTCACAGACAAAATGACAACCTCATAGTTATAATATGTCTAATGCAAAGTAAGTCATATTTTCACCATCAATAGAAAATGCAGAAAAAAATAAACCAAAGTTTCAATTTGTAGTTTAAAAACAGGAAAAAGAAAAGCCTTTTGGGTTTGTTTTCTTTTAGGCTAAACCTGACTGATTTTACATGAGAAGAGTCAATGAATAATAGTAATCTGGTTATTCAGGACAGGGCAAAGCACACTTTATTTCAGCAATAGTGGTTTTGTAACTTGATAGATTGAAAAAAAAAAAAAAGATTTAAGCAGGAAAGCTCAAAGCTTTGTCTAGAAAGAAAAAAAAAAAGTACCACCTCCTTTTTTCTAAATGATAGCATTTAAAAGTCTATAGAATATGAATAAAGTCTGGCTGTCTGGCACAAACTGCTTCTAGGCACTGTAATCCAGGAAATGGCTTTCCTGTACTAAACCTGCAGTGAAAGGTTGAAAATAACTTTTATTAGATACAGCTCAAGTAGTCTCTAACTGTCCTTTACTTACAGGATAATTAGAGGTCAGTCAGTTACAGGTGTCTAAACCTGCTTTATGCAGGAAGAGGTCTAAAGATCAGCAATGCTCTAAACTGCACAAAGATGCACACAACTTGAATATCTGACCCAGCCCTACCCAAGTATGCAAAGCGAGTGCTGATGTACTTCTATTTCATTTAGAAAAAAAAAAAAAAAAAAAAAAAAAAAAGTTGTGAAGCCAAGCAGGAGGCCCCTGTTATAGGGTGTTTTCTCAACTTGAATCAATAAACCAAAAATTGCATGAGGAAGATGCATGATCCAGACATGGCTATGGAGTCATACACCCTTTCATCTGTAAATCACCAGCTCAAATCCATTTCTTTTAAGTTGTGCAAAAGCTAGTGTTATCTGGTTTCTTTCTGGTGGCCCACATGAAGTGAGTTCACAGCCTCAGCCAAGTGAATGGTGCCCATGTCAGCAGATTATGTCAGCGGTATTGGATGAAAAGGCAGACTGAACCGAGACAACCAGTTCAACAGGATGCCTGTATATTGATGGAGGAATTAAAATCTGCACTTTTGTGTATTCTGATCTGTAGATTAGTAGAATAACACAATTCTCTGGAATTATCACTCTATCACCTTTTACCAATATCACAAATATATACTTGAGAATAAAATGTACTAAATATACAACTTTTCAACTGCCACTGACAAATCAGCTCACAAAGAGATATTATCAAATCAACTTACACAGAGAGAAAACAAGGCTAATGCCACATCCAAAAAAAAAAAAAAAAAAAAAAAAAGGCTTTATTGCACTCTTATTCCCTCTTATTCCATTAGACAATGCATAAAATAGTACCTGGAGAGAGAGCAGGTGCCTGTAATTGCAGAAATATTTATAAAAATGCCATAGGTTCTGTTTCCATACTACTGTCTCCTGTAATGGTTTAAAAAATGGAAGAGAAAAAAACAAAAAGATCATTGTTCCATTTGCTTTTTCTTTACAGATGTTATTAGACAAGATAGGTGTGAGCTGAACATACTACATGGCAAAAAAAAAAAAATTAAATATCAGAGGCAGAGAAAATTAGGAGCTGCTCTTTACCCCCCCCCCTCTGTTACCACAGCATGTCTTTACAGTTTAAAAGATAGACAACAAAGAAGTCAGTGGCAGAAACTGACTCTGGAAGTGGCAGCAGAGACAGGAGCTGGTTAAAGATTTGAACAACAGCTCATAGCTTCATACTGATTGTCACCTTTTATCGGTATCAGGAGATTTGCCTTGTATTCATGTTGCCTCTGTGTTTATCACCTTTCTTTCCTATTCTGTATTTCAGACTCTTTGTTTGCTGGTATATGTTTGCAGATGCTATTTTTCTTGCAGTGGATGTGTTTTTATTTGTTTGAATTGTCTGGCAAAATTCAAAGGGGCTTGTGGAACAAAAATAGTAGAGTTAATTAACTCTTATCTATAACAATAGCCCTTCTGCATTAAAAAGTCTTACTTTAGCAGTCCATCAGTATCAACAGTTCTACATTTTGCCTTCAATAAAAAGCTCTATAAAGGATTATTAACTGAAGCCAATTCTGTATAAGGTGGCAAACGAGACTTAAGCATTGATCCAACACGGGATCCAACACTGATCTTACACAAACTTGCTCCGCTGGTTCTAGCATGTCCTCAAGGTTTTGAATCTTTGTAGTGTCAGTTCATCCCTCCACCCAGCTACAGCATCTAGCCAACATCTTGGTTCATTCAGAAGAAATGCAAGCCTTCTGACTTGTCAGGTTGAACTCAGATTTATACCTGTGAGTAATTCAGCAGCGCATAGGTGTAGCATCAAAGAATATGGAACTAGAGATTCATGCTCCAAATTGAAAAGGAAAGAGATTGAAGACACCCATAAAATCCTGGGCTGGCCCTCTGAATTAGAGATGTTTCTAAAGCAGCTTCAAAGTGCATGCTAAGACCCATGAAGGAAAACCATGACTTTCATGTGAGTTCACTGAGTAAAATGTGTTGCACCTTGATATAGGGTCTTGTAGAAGATAGAGAGACTGAAATCTCTTGGACAGCAATTTACAGTATCTATCAACAATAGTAATTATACAAAGAACAACTTGCCAGGCCATCAACAGAATAACAACACACACTGCAGGTATGCAGGCCTTCTTACAGCCCCTCTTCTAAATCCAGACCTCCCTACATAGTTCCAGACCTATTTGATTTCTCTCTTTCTGCATTCTGTTGTATGCTGCGACATGTGTATGTATAAAACACACACGCACATAAAAATTTATATAAATCTTTTTTATAGAGAGAAATCTCTCCAGAGGCAGCATCCTGTAGAATCTAAATCAATTATTTTTAATCTAGTTTTCATCTGTAATAGTTTTCTTCGTTGCAGCCATCAAGGAAACATCTTGGCAGGTGGGAAAGAATGAAAAAATAACATTTTTTTCTTCTTGTGGTTCCTATGAACCACATAGCTTTAACTTTCCTACACAGAAATGCAAAACCCATGAAATAAGACTAGGCTTGGAACTGACCTTTGATGTAAACTTATCTGCACAGCTGAGGACTCTCTAAAATACGAACACAAAGACGTCAGAAACTCCTTAAAGTATCTGTTAACATCATTGAAGCAAAGTCACAAAGTCAACTTTCCTACCTGAAAGCAAAGCTAAAGAGGAATTTTTCCATATAACCATTTCAGCAAATGGGATGCCTCTACTGTATTGTAAGACTTTTCCTTTTATCCTCAGAACACTAGTTGCAAGTCATCCAAAGTGGTTTTCTAGTAGGAATTACTTAGACCACAAATCCCTAGGAAGCTCCCAGTATTATCAGATTTCCACTCCCTGTTGCCAAACTTGGTGCCTTACTAATTGCCTGAGGGTATAATGCACTGCTTATAGAAACAAGTTGTTTTCTTGAGGGAATAGCAGGATTTGCACCTGCAGAGGCTCAGCTTGGGCAGCCTGGCAAGCAATTTTGTTGGCAGCTGGGGAGCCAAGCTGCCCGGTAACCCGAAGGACAGGCCACTGGAAAGCTAGGAAGCCTGTCAGGTTGCACATCACCTAGTAGGGAGCTAGCTGGCAAGGTAACTGTCTGGTCAAAAACCAAGAAACCAGGAGAGTTTAGTCCATATATCGCCTAACCTGGCTACTCATCAGTAAATCTGGTAGAAAATTTCACTTCTGTGATGTCAGCACTGAGTAAGGAACAAAGTGTATTAGGAAAAAAAACCTGCTACCCACAACTTTCCTAGATCCCTGAACTCTCAGAAAGAAAATAAGCTCAAGGTTAAGACAACATTTCTTGCAGATGTTGCACCCTGGAAAATAAATGAGAGCAGAGCAAGAAGAAATCTTCTGCAGTACTCTGGTTGCATGTAATATAATGTCTGCACCACACTGGTCAAGATTGCTCTAGGGCTTGCTCTTTGAAAGGGCACAGCTGTAATTCACATTTGTTCGCACACCTCATAAAATTGCAGAGCTGAGTTACTTACACAGTGTTAACCACTTATTCTTTTGACCACTAAAACAAAAGAGAAGTCAGTTTAGTTATAATTTATGAACTGAAAGGAAGTTGTTGGTCACAGATTAGTCCTCACTGGGTGTCACTGCAGAACTCCAGCAACAGTTGGTCTGGCACAGAATAGCTCTGCTATCAAATGACAGAGGAACTAGAATAGATTAAAAAAAAAATAAATCTGCTTGTTGCTTGAAGTGATACTTTTCAGAGCCACAGGCAGCTTTCTATCAGAGGGTCAGATCACGCCAAACAGGAATGTGCATATGCCCACATGAGAAAAAGGTTCCATCTCATCTATTACTTCAGTGGATTTGCACCTGGCCCAGCTTGCTTTTTTTGCCAAGTTGATCTAACTGCTGTAGCTGGCAGTAGAGAAACCGCTTATGTTTTCATTGAGCTTTCTGGTTGGCTGCTTCTCTCAATTTAGACTCAATTTAGGCATAACATATTCTGACTTGAAGAAGCAGCTACTGAACATAGAATTTTCTATCACATTTCTTACATGAACACTGTTAGGTCATATCTATCTTAAAATTAAACCTTGCACAAACAAAAAATGCATAGAAAAAATAGATAAGACAAAGATTAAATACATATATAATGGTTTAGTTTTAATTTTGGTAAATGCCCTTAATAAACACATGAGTTAAAAGACACCTACATAGTGTCTTTTCAAACCTCTGCCTCAAAAAAAAATAGAACACTCATCTCACACTCGAAACATTTCACTCACTCACTGCAAACACATTTGAATTTAATCTGTAAAGACAATGACTGCCAAATTATCAAAACAAACAAATTAAGGAAACACATCAATAGATAGGATTAAAAATAACTGAGCAGAGCAGCTTTTCCAGCCTCCCTCCCTCCCCCATCCAAACTGGGTCATCAAGGACACATGCCAAGAGAATGTGCTGCACTCACATCAAGAAATCAAATTTATCAACCACCATTTTGATCACAGTCACACCACAAAGTACTGGTCCAACCACTCCCTACCCCTCCAAAATTACAATCTCATGACTCCCAGAATAATATGCCTTTTCTCCTAGTACATTAAATAAGAAAACAAAACAGGAAGAGAACTGACCTCCCATTCATCAGAACTATAAATTCACTCCAAGGATCTTGGTTACACTGATGGCTATATTCACTGCAATCAGGCTAAAGAAAGGTAAAGGAGCACACGTGTTTTCAAGTATAAGCAAAGTAGTTGAAAACCAAGAACGAAGAGAAAAGCATCTGAGATGATTTTAGGATTTATAAACCTTCCAGGACATTGTAATTTTCACACCTTGCGATCTCTGTTGACTGCCTTGCTCTAGTATAACTTCTGATTAGAAAGCTAGAATGGGAAAACACAGGGTATTTCTGCTTCCCAGTCACTGTTGATGGCTACTGTTCAACACAGAACTTCACTGGTTCACTTTGTCTTCTATGAAATATGTCAGTTCTTTGAAATAATCAGAAAAAAAACCAAACACCACAGTGTGAAGATTTGCTTTTCAGAAACCAATAAAAACTTGAATATTTGAAAGACCAGATTTTATATCAAAGATCTTTTGAAATCTCAAGAAACTTCTTCTTCCTGAAAGTGTAATCACATTTAACACTGTAGGCAAGACACCTTCATGCAAGCCAGTTTCCATTTCTGACCCTGATACAGCTCTGTTAGGAACTTAAGGGCAAGGAACGTCACCTTTCCATATCTCAATCTATCTCAGTCAGATTCTGTTTTACATAGAAGAGAAAAATGGCTGTAACTCACTTTGATAAGGTCATACCTTTTCATTATTATTTTAAAAACTCAACCTACCAAGCCACCAGTTCCTCACCCTCTCTGGACTTTTTTCACTGCCTCAGGCTGTGGAGATCACTCAGTCTAGCTTTCCGTGTGATTTTAAAATGTAAAGTTCCACAGTGTTACAGAGCAGAACACTTTAGATCCCCAGTGGAGAACAAAACATTCAGCCATAACACAACCAAATCCTCCTCCCCATCCAGAAAAAAAGGATAAATCAAGCCCCTAGTGTGTAATGGCCGAGTTTGGGTTCCTTAACATACTCTTTTCTTTCTGTTCCCCCTCCCAGAACAATCTGCTTGAGATTTTAGTAGGCAAAACTACCTCTGTTTCAATAAAAGAAATGGAACCAGAAATGATGCCAAATTTACTATTACTACATAACTAATATCTGGTTTTTAAATACATTTCCTCTTCTATCTCCTAACAACTGAACGTATGAAGCATTGAAAAAGCTGTAGTTGTAGACATACGACTGACTTGACCTCAGCAATTCAATTTTAAAGCCACTGCTTGCAAGTTTATCATGTTTAACTGTCTTCATTCTTAGGCACTACCATTATATATTGAGCACATTAATAGCTGTCATAACTCCAAACAGTAACAGCTCCTAAAATTCTATGAATTTACAAGGGGTTTGGTTTGTTTTTTTTTTTCCCCTGCTAAGCTGACTATTAGTTCTTAGATAATGAGAGGAATTTAAAAGGATCTTCAGGATGTTCTTATTTCTCATTAATTCCTAAATCTAGGGAGCTTCTAAGAAGTATTAAATATTTTAATGCTCCAATGACCTCCAATCTGCCCATAGTACACATTTCAGATCATAAGCCAGATGAACAACAATATCTCTTTCAAGTGCATTGCCAATTCTTTCACCACAAAGCATCAAATGTAGCCTTTGTACAGCAAAGAAGTGCGGTTCATCTCCTGTCGATCACTCCTGAGCAGCCTAGATATTTGAAAATGGTAGGTGCCAAACATTTCAGGTTCCTATCAATGTCTCTGCTTACATTTGTTAAGAAATGTGAAGTAAAAAAAGTCTCAAAGTCTGCTTTGCCTTACAAATATTTAGTGGAATAATAGGCTGTTTGTCTGCACTCTCACTGAAGGCTGGAGCAGACTCACTAATTCTCCCTGGTTATTAAACATGAAGGCTAGATAATTTCAGGTACACCCACATTAGACAAGAAGCCCCTAAATAACTCAATCCTTAGCACTGTGAGAATGAAGCAATAAGCAGTTTCCATTCTTTTCATTCCTCTAAGCTACCTTCTCTCTTCTAATATATTTATAATGAATACGAGAACAAGTTTTCAGCATTTAAACTTTTCGATACATCAAAGTCACTAAGAACATGTCAGAATCAACACCCATTTGGAGCTGAGCTAACATCACCTTCAAGCGAGCAAGGTGGGGTTAGAGGTAGCCTGTTTATTTTGCTAGTAATTTGTTCATAGTAAACTAGCTCTATTCAGTAGTCCATGAACATCATATACATTTACCCTCTCATTTCATACTTCAGTATATCAACCTGACGCTGTCTTTCAAGGAGACAGTCTATATGTGGTCCAAATGGCTTTTCAGATGAAAAATAAGAGCAATAGCCTTTTATGTTGGGAGACTTTGGTTCAAACCATTGCTTAGGTCACAGGTTAAAATCAGTTTGGTGCACTCATCCTCCCTTACATTTGTGCTCCTCCCACAGCTGCTACTCATTCAGGTATTGTCTCATGTGACTAGGAGTCCTGCTCAAAGGCAGTCGCCCAGGGCTAGAAAGGAAGATACCACCAGACAGGTGTCAGGTATGTTGATATGAACATGTAGGAAAAAAAAGGGAATGTTCTGAAAGGGAACAAGGAAAATAGAGAAGAACTCCAAGTTCTCATTTTTTTGGCAATATTAAGCCAGTTTCTTTCTCTTATCCTGACCCTTTTTAATTTTTTTTTTCGTTTTAAAGGGCTAAGAAGCATGTGGAGGTTGAGCTGCATTTCTGACATTTAACAGACAGAGAAGGGCCTTCTTACGTGCCTTAGTTACCTACAGACCATATATAACATATGCAGCTTGCAACTGGCTACTGACAGAACTAAGTGAATGGGCAAAATCATACTTTAAACATTCATGCGATCATAATTAGAGAACTATCTTTTTTCAGACCCATACCGAATCCCTTGGCATTCAGAACTTCCTGACAAAGAAACGCCACCCATAAGGAACAAAAAAAAAAAAAAAAAAGATGAGTTGGTAGTATGATTACAGTTGTGCAACGGAAAGATGGGCTTGGAGTATTTACCTCAGGCTCTCCATGGTTTCCAGCTTTGAAGATGTTCAGTCAGCTAGAAGGATGGACAGCCTAGAATCTTGTTATTCCTGCTCGAAGCTGTCAATCCACACTAACAATGAGAGACTTCCCATACTTCACAGAACACAGCAGTGAATCAGTGCTATCTGCATAGAACACAGCAGCACCATCTGCATTATAAAGGTCTCACTGAAGTACATTATTGCATTATGCCAAATCAATAGCAGGAAATTGTCAGAAACTCTGCTGTACACCCAAGTGCATGTTAATTTTTAGCTTATCCTACTTTCTGCTGTACCAAAACTATCTTGCTGTACATATGGATATACAAAAAAAAAAAAAAAAAATGACATTCAATTACGAGTGAAGTGTGTTTTACACTCAAATCCACCTAAGATACTTATCTTAACAGTATCTCCAAAGTAAAGAATTTGACTGCAGTATAAACTGTAATGTGTTTATTCACAACCATATTCCTGTGAGACAAAGCAGTGTGTTATCCCCACTTTACAGATGGAAATTGAAGTGCAAGGCAGAATAACTGCCTGAACCTGTACAATAGCAATTTTGAGACAAAGCTGAAATGTGAACAAACTGATCCCAAAACTAAGCCTCTCATTTTATTGTTCTGAGCTAAGGTGCTACAAGAACAATATTAATTATAATTTTCTCAAATATTACATGATAAACAAGCAAGAACAGATGAATGACTGAATTATTATAAACAGTAGATCAAAACTATACTAAAAATAAATAAATAAAATGATAGCTACCATGAAGAAAAAGACAAGTTCCAAAGGCATGTTCTTTAAAATTCTGTATGCTTTTCTTCATGTTGGATATGATTTGGGTGAAAGGGTATGGCAAGAAACTGGCATATATATGATTTTTCTCTCCCCAAACTTACTTCTTTCAACAACTATATTTTATTTCACTTATACTCCCACTTGACTTGTACATGTTTATTTACCATTTTCTCTATAGAACTTAGAAAAGAAATAGATGTTTGACATATTAACTGACACTTGACTTTGCTAGTGCTCCTGTATCTAGGCAGCTGAGGAGTGGATGCTTAAATATCCACTGTAGGTTTGTGCACACCAAAACCTTAGATGTTGGTTTGGTTTTGTGTTTTTTTTTTTTTTTTTTTTTTTTTGTTTGGGGGGGGGGGGGGGGGGTGTGTGTAACGTAATCTGCAATTAATTGCATGAACTACTGGATATGCTACTTACAGTAATTAAACTTCAACAGCCACTATTCTGCAGTACACGGATAGTTAACATGCAACACATTTTTCTTAAATAAGGCACTTCATTAAAGAATATTGCTAAGATCGTTGACGTGTTTCACCTTCGGTACTGGATGAAACTTATAGCAAAAGGAACATCAGGTATCAATGGTGTGAATACCTGGGATTGTACTCGCGTTGTGTTTGGCTAACTAGTACATTTGCTGAGATCTTGCCCGTTAAGCATAATCGGACAGGCATAAAAATTCATTTGGGGCATTTGAATAGATTTTGCAGAAAATTATTTCACATGCCGTGGCTTACAACAAACTTCAGACTCAGGAGAGACATCTGTCGTGAGCTTTTTTAAGACCTAGTTGAATTTTTCCGAAACATTGTTCTGAACCTACTTTGAGACTACACTCTCGCACTTTGATGTGTCATTTTTCTTTATTAAGAACATTTGGGGACAAATTTTCCAGAAGTGTTTAGGCACCTAGTGATGCAGACAGGCACCTTGTGTTATTTTTCAAAATCACTTAGGCAGGTTAGACAGCCAAATCCTGCTGAAATTAGTGACAGTAAGGCATCTGACTTAGGCACTTAAAAATTTAGCCAATGCTTATTTGCATTTTCAGGCTTCTAATCATCTTTGAACATCTGTGTGATAAGTTTTCATTTATTTAGGTTGGTTCCCAGTGCATTACTTTCTATCACCTCACTTAAAGAGCATAACTTATTAAGCAAGCTGTTTAGTTTTCTTGCAGACCACGTTAAGAAGACCTACAAGTGAAACAGATTAAGCTTTTCTTCTATAATGTGATTGTTGTTTCTCTTTTCCTTTAAATAGGTAAAGAGACAATGTGGGCGAGTGGACACAGCAAAGGGACTCTTTTATGCTAAAATCTGCTCATTGACTCAATGAGATTTTGAATAAAGTTTAATTTAGTTTAACACAAAATAAAGAGTGAATTTTAAAACACTGGCAAATTATAAAACAATGTATAACTTGATCAGATTATTTTGCTCCTCTTACCAAAAAAGGGGGAAACCCCCCCAAAAAAAGGAAACAAAATTAATTCTCCACAGTTAAATGAAGAAATCATTACATTTGAATTAAATTTGAGAAGTATGACAAATACCTCATTTTACTGCAAAATATTTGTTCCTCCAGATCTTTGGTTTATGTTTTTTCATTGAATGAGGAGTTTCAGGTTATGAAATATTTCAACAAGACTAAAATTTTACAAGACTGAAATGTATCCATTTGAACCGTGAAACGTATTTACAGTCATATCGTTTCTCAACTAGAAAATCACAACATATTTTGGCTTGCTTAGTTTTAAGATGATGTTCTATGGAAAAGGGATTCAGAGTAGGTCACAACACTCCAGAAGGTCCATCACTTCAGTTTAGTAACTTTTGACTACACTTGCAAATTTCCACCCTATCTGATTTTAAATTGGATAAACAGGCGAGATCTCAAAAAGAAGTACTTCCTGTAAGTGCCATGAAAATTAACAGGCGAGACACAGGAGAGACAGTTTAGCATTTGTTGCCACTAATGGAAAGACTACAGGTGAGTTCTGTAATGATCTGTATTCCTTTTGATCTGCAGACGTGGCTGATGCTCAGCCACTGGAGGACTAGGAGGGCTTGAGCGCATTGGTGAAGGTGGCTGTTTGAAAACAGTATGAGGGACAGAGGTACTGTGAGGCAGGCAAGGTGGGAGAAAGGCAAAAAAGAAAATGCATCAAAAACCAGGCTTCAACAGTGTCATCAAACATCACCAAAAGATAATTTTCATACAATGACAAGGTATTCTTGAGAGACTGGTTTTGGCTCACAGGTGCGTATTTAATCTGTGGCAATTCTGATTTTTTAATTTCATTTTCAAAAATACTTTCAAATACTTTTAAGATCCCCAAGAGACTAGCTGGGATTTTTTTTTTCTGAAATTGCTGGTTTCCCTTTTTTTTTTTTTTTTTTCCAAGAGGATTTTTTCCAGTATACAGTTCTTTTCATTAGAGGGAGTGAAATCAAAGAATTGGCTGCCTCTGATGACTCATAATTGTACATTTTGTGGCTTCAGTGACAGGATTTTTTTCTTTTGTAACAGGCATTAATTTATCAAAGCAACACAAGTCTAAAGCTGTCTTTCTATATATGTACGGTGTAGTTTATCTCAAGGTACAAATTTAATAATTCCCCATCTTATATTTACATAAAGGGAGCAGTGAGGTCCAAACGTAAGATGTTATAGATTGTAAAAATAATAATCACTCTAATAGGTGGGTGCTGAAGTTGATTACCGACGTTAAGCTCGTAGAATAAATGTACTAGGAGAAACCCAGAACCAAGGAAAGATACATAGAATACGTCAAATTTAATCAGGCAAATGTATCCCTCCAGGCTACTTTGCTCGACCTAAGCTTTCCACTGGGAAAGCAGAGTTCAGAATAGTATTTCTGCAATGTAATTTCAGGTGCAACAAAGTCACATTATAAAAGAAGCATGGAAACTATTTCTCATGCTGTGATTTGCATGGCTAGAGAAGCAAGAGGCAGGCATGCTGTCCAGCCCCAGACTATAGTGAAGTGACTTATTTCAGACTGCTCGAAAGCCTCTAACTCCATTTGCCCACAGCTGTACAGTGGGCTCTCAAGAACTGTCTTTAAATGAGTCGTATCTCTGACAATGACAGGAGAAAAATGTCTGAAAAAATAGGTTTTCTAGGTTTCCACTGAAAGCGTCTATCTAATATGCTTTAGCCATGCAAATACTTTAAGTTTCTGTACGATTTGTAAACTGCTAATTTAAGCTAAAATGAGATAATCCTTCCTCCCTCAAGAAGAGATTTCTACAGGGCCTCTGGCTATAGCTGCTGAAAAAAAAATAATGGGCCTTGGATTTCTGCAACAAGCAATTGGGGGCCTAAAAGGAGTGTTTTCGTTTCCAGATAATGGAAGATTGCACCCCCCGCACCCAAATGTCCCACAAACATATAACCTTGCCTCTGAACTCATTTCCGTAGGCAACAGCAAAGTGCTGTATTGACATTTGAAGTGAAAGACAGCTACTAAAACAGCATTATCTGGTTAAGGTTTCCTTTAAAGTTCTGCATGTATTTTAAGGGGTATCTTATGTACATTAATATGAATATAAGCTTGTCAAAGAAAGAGGAAACTCAGCCATATTAGCCATTAACACTAAGGACAGGAGAGAAACAAGTCTTCCTAGAGAGTCCCTATTAACTTCTCTGTTCCTCTCTTTTTTTCATGTCAGCTCTGATCAGATGGGTCCTCTATGACAAAAAAAAAAAAAATCTTCCTCTGTGCAGGTGCAGCATTAAGACTTAGCCAGCATGACAAAACATTTTAAGCAAAACCAATGGAGCTGCTAGCCTGTTAATTTTAAGTTGTTATTGACTGCTTTGACAGGAAACAGATTAAAGAACCCTGGCTCTCAATTAACATGATCTTTGATGTGGGGCTTATGTTCAATTTTTATTAAATTTTGTTTAAGCATGTTCCTGTAAATACCTTAACATTGCGTTAAGGAAAGGGATGACATCGTAAACGTATATACCACTCAGCAAAAAGTAAAAACAGCCTTTGATACTTTTTAAGTATCTTGATAAAAGTAATAATGCATCATTTCAACTATAAATTCAAAAATCTCTAAGAACTCCTTAAAATTCCTTCTATGTGGATAATGTAATCATGCTGGTCAGTGCCACATCATCCCCAGCAGCCCTGGGTTTGGCAAACAGTATGTAAAACAGGCCTTTCAATGTCCTTTTAAGCCTGCTTTATTTTTCACTTGCCCTCCTCCTTTGCCCCCAACTGAGACTCAATTTCTAACAGACCACACTCAACAAAATTCTATTTGACCAGTCAGGGTTCTTTTCCTCTCCCATTCCTGAATCCAGGTTTTATTAGAGAGAACACGTTACGTACGCAACATCACATTCAGCTCTTGGCATAAATAATTTAAGCACAAGCTGACTCGGTTGGCTGTGCTTACAGAATTGAAAGCCATCCCACCTAGTTCATTATGGATGGGAAGGATTCAGTTTGCAGCGAGTCTTCCGAAGAAGCTCCATCCTCAGTTTTCTTTACAGAGTCTCTGAGGGTCTGATGGAGAGGAGTGACAACATCTCATCAGCGCAATCTCCACTGTTTTTTATGGCATTCTGAGTGCTGCTATGTCTGAGTTTCTGCCATGAAAGATCATTTCATTTCCCAGAGGATCAGAGCTCAAGAGGTTCTTAAAGACAAGCTTAAACGTGCTTTGTTTGGACCTAATTCAGCATTCACATTAACTTCTTTCTGCACAGCACCATTTCCAGTCTAATTGCTTCTGCTGCATCCCACCAACTTACCGTGCAGTTAGACACTTCTGTAACAATTGGGAGCCAGAACTGTTTCCCAACAGACTCATTATTGCCTATATAGCCCTTGTACTATAGAGAAGAGGGTTGCATATTTTCTTTTTAAATACAAATTTTGCACAGAACTGAAAGGTTGTTTTTGCTTTTCAGCATATAAAAATGTTCCAGTAAGTGGGCGCTGCTTTTTATATTTCTGTATGTGTACCTTGAGCAGGTATTTGACTTCCATTTACAGAGAAGTGTCTCAGGACAAACTCTTTTCACAGGGATTCCACTTCTCCAAGAATAAAACAGGCAAAGGAACAAACCCCAAGCAATGTATCAGTCATCACTAACCAACACGTGCAAGTGTATATAATGCATATGTTTACAGATGTTTACGTACACACACACATACATACGCATATACAAAAAGCTATCCCAGAACATTTCTGTATAAAACTTTGTACAAACCACTGTCAGCAGTAGGTAGGACAAATAACAAAAGGCATCTAGAATCTGCAAACAGGATTTGGGAAAGGATGTCCAGTGTAAGGAAAGGTTGGTACATTGAGCTGATACCCGCCATAAAGCACTTTGTACAGCTGAAAACCATCATGGTGTCTACCACATGTCTACAAGGGACAGACAAATGCTACTCGCTCTCCCAGTGGATATGATGAGCTTGGATTCCTTCAGAGATAGCACTAAGCCCAGCTCATATGAGGAAGTCCATCAATATTAGACTGTTACTTCTGTAGCCCACAGTAATACGCGTTCCATATTTCTAATAATCAAATCTCTGGCTTTGAGCTAGAAGTTAGAAGAAATAAGAGTTAGAAGAAATACATAGTGGCAAGAACTACAGTTGCCTGATGAGAAGATTGACAGCTCTTTTCAGTGATGAAGATTTATTCAGAGGCTCACAAATCCATAAGTTCAGGTGCTCGTCTCCTCATTTGTGAATAAACACGGGATTTCTATGGTCATATCAAAGATAATACAAAAGCTAGAGGTAAGGAAGCTGTGGCAAAGATAAGAATCTGATGGTATTCCAGTATTCTGCTATTTATTTAGAGTGAACCCGAAGTACAAAAGAGGCTGACAAGCTTGTTAAGCAAGCAGGACTTAGCAAAGACACATTGCATTCCCTGTTGAGATTGCTGAAGATTCTAAAATCAGTATGAGGTTTGGTGAAAAATTAATTTGGCACTTATTTACTACCATCTGTTCCAGATATTCCAAGTGGGTACTAACAACCTATCGCTGGTATGTCAAGGATTTGAAGCTGCAGAAGTAACCAGTATGGAAGAGTCCTGTCTCCAGGAAAGACCATCTGTCTCAAACACACCATATCCAGCAATCCTGCATTTCTGAAAGACTTTAGCAATGAATTAAATGCAGAATATGTGGGCTAAACATTGCACCAACTAAAATCATATATAATGGTAAAATATTTGAAAAGTAATGGATTAGAAGGAGGGGAAACAAGGAAAGTGTTGAGGAAGGAAGTTTAACATGCTTTGAAAGCAGAACAGAACAAAACAAACCACATTACATTCTGAGCCCGTTACACCATCATGTTCAAAGTTGAAATTTTCCTTCAGGTTAATAGAAATTAGGTAGAGTTTAGCACAGAATTCATCCCAGTGCTGTCGTCTTCAATAGATGACTAACACTTTGAACCATTATAAAACACCTTAAGCCACCATGAGCAGCTGAGGCAACTAGGGCTATGTAGCCTTAAGAAAAAGAGGCTGAGGGGAGACCTTATCCCACTCTACAACTACCCGAAAGGAGGTTGCAGAGAGGTGGGTGTCAGTCTCTTCTCCCAAGTAACAAATGATAGGACAAGAAGGAATGGCCTCAAGTTGTGCCAGAGGAGGTTTAGGCCAGACATTAGGAAAAATTTCTTGACAGAAAAGGTTGTCAAGCATTGGAACAGGCTGCTCAGGTAAGGGTTAATGGCTGGACTCAGTGATCTAGATGCTAGTCTGGTTTAGTATCACACAAAACAGCCTGGGCCAGCCCTATCCTGCACAGAAGGCACAAGATCTTCACTCCAGAAGTGGTAGAGGAGAGTAAAGGGCTGGACACAATCCTGTCCTCCTGACTGCTGGTCCTTCTTTTTCTCTCCCAATATGCCACACAACCCCTTTCTTCTCACAAAAATAACAGATCACTGTCACTTGTTTTGTTTTCATAGGGAGCCCAACTCCCATGAGTTTCTGTATGAGGGAAGGCAATCTGGGTGCTGACTACTGCTGCTATCTGCACAGAGAGCTGCCTGGCTGAGACAGGCAGGGGAGTGAGACAAGACCCTGAGAGAGAGATTTCTCCCAGGAACTCCACTGCTCTTCATCTAAAACATTAAAGAGTATTACGAGTGACATGCCTGTGTCATGAAAGATTTAACCGGTGAAGCCTTAACATAATCCTCACTGTCACCAATTTTCATGTAAGTTAGAGATTTGCATCCAGCCTGATTAAATATATGAAAGCCACACAATTTAAAAAACAAAACAAAACAAAAACCAACCAACCAACCACACACATCAAACAACAACAACAAAACCAAAACCGTTTTACAATTTCCGAAGACAAATCAGAAATTGCATCGGACACGATGCGGTGGGAACTGTCTGGAGAAAGATCTTGATTGGCTAATGGTTTTGCAGATCTAACTGAGGTTTTATAAAGTGGTTTGATTTAGTGCCTAGTAAAAGAAAATGAACTCTGAACACTGAATGTGTGGGGAGATTTCATACTCATGGTTGAGTCTGCTTGTCAAGAAAATTCTACTTTGAGCCAGTTGCACAAGTTAAACATCTAGGTTCTCTTATAGAGCTCTCAGCTCTATGAGAGATACCAGTATTATCCGCTTCTTGTGTTTACTTTATTCCAGTGATCAGTATCAGACTACAGACAGTACTTTGCAGGGGTGTAAAAAAAGCCAGAATCCCGTGGATTCACAGAGTAATGTAATTCATTTGCCAACAAACTATAGGCTAACTTCTCAACACATATTTAACACCAACCTAAAGGTGACTGAATATCCCTTGAACCTGACAGCAGTAGCCACAAGTGCCACACCTTGTAAGGGTGGCTTATAGATTACAAAAGTGCATCAAGACCTCCTTGACTTTGTTAAAATTAGGGAGGGGGAACTGAAGTGAAAATGTTAAGATCTTGATACAGGTAAGGCAGTTCAAGAAGTTTCTTTGCATTTTACTTTACTATCCTACTACTTTTCAGGCATCTTGGATTTTATTTTTTTTTCCCCCACCTTTTTTCATTGTGCCTCATCCATTTATGTTTGCAACACCTCTACAAGAAGGAAGAAGGTGTAGCTTAATGTGTCACCACTACTTCAAGTTTTTACTAAAAAAAACTCTAAAAGGACATAATCAAAGACAGGAATTTTAAGTCTAATGAAATTTGTCTGCTACATCTCATGTAATTTGACTCATGTTGTACCATACACAGCATGCTCATTGATAATAGTGGGCATTTATATCTCACCAACTAAAGCGTGTATTCACTGTTACAGATTTTTTTTTGTCCTTCAAGTTTACAATAAGTTCAAAATACAGCTTATAGATCACCTTCACTAATGAGTACAGCCATTAAGGACTTGGCCACTTTGCACTGTTAACAAACTATGTCAATGCAAAGATGTATCGTAGAAGTTAAAAGTTCCATTGTCACATTTTTCTTCTTCACATACAAATAGTTCTGTTTATTCCCAACTCAACAGCCAAGCTATCGATTAAGTTGGCTTAGGTCAGCCCACCCTGCAATTCCAGCCTCAGCCCTTACATTGTTTTCCAATAGCTTGCTTTATTGACCTCAAGTTCTTTGTTTTTAACTTTATGATCTTCCTTTTAGCTTTAACCCCATCCTGTGCTCTTTGTTTGGGTTTCATTTTACTGTTCCCTCAAAACGTCCAAAGAAATTGCAGCCAAAAGTAGCATCTGCTAGCCTAAGAGGGAAGAAACTAAATTAAGCATCAGTAAAAAGGCATACAAGGTCTGTCACACACTAGTTTCAGAATTTGTTTTTCAATCTAAGTGCATATTATGCCATATAAAAGCAATCTTCAAAATAACAACTTGTACCATTTCCTCTACTCTACTAAAACTCTGTAGGGAATCACTGATCCTCTCTGCATAGCTCATTTGGTGACCTTTGATATCTGGAGTCCTGAAATGTTTCCTATTTATATGGTTGATTTAAAGACAGCAGGTCTGATTTTCTACCACCTCACACTTTCTTTGTTGAATTACATTTGTGCTGAGCCAACTGTAAGATCTCATCATTCCTATTGGGTAACATTTTTACTCAATTTGTCCTGTGGTGGATCAGGCACACAAATAAGACTTCAGCTGATTCTGTGAGTCCGAGACCGCTACCTGTGAATCGGAGGGCAGAACTGGACTTTTACAATAAGGACAGTTCTAATACATGAATTTGCATTTTGAAAAAATCTAGTGATAGTTACATTTGCAGCTCTGTACTATACTTCTGCAGCTGAAGTTAGTATTCTGTCAGCGTACTTAGTTACTTGTTTAACTGAAAAAGCATGAGGAATTTGTGTATGAATAGCTCTAAATATATTTTTTTCATTGAACTAAAATATTGTTTGGGTTGGTCACTAAAAGCTTTCAAGAAAAGTATGATACTGGATGTGTTTATTTCTGCAAAAATAAATATTCTATTATTTGTATAGTTGACAGTCAGCTTTGTTGTAATTCCAGATGAAAAAGGGAGTATGTTGATTAGAGAAAATACAGCAATGTTCCATCTTGCTCCCCTGCTTCAACAAGAGCATTTACATTTTAATTCCGGGACTGAACAGCTGCATTCCCTAGAAAGCACCATTCATTGCAGCAGTGAGCCCCTAAAAGCAGGCAGGGGGAAGAGGAAAAAATAAAAAAGGATCTGGTGTAAAACTTAAGGTGGATAGACACACTTGTTGACACTCATTTTGCAATTCTTCTGTATTTCCAAAAAGAGTACTCTTCATTTTAAGGAGTGCATGTAGACACTCCTGTACAGCCTATAACAAGAGTATTCCAGATATCCAATGAGTAAAAGGAATATTATTTCCATTTCACAACAAGGCAAAGAAAGGCATAAAAGGATTACTTTCTAGATTTAGAAAACTATTTACCTATGAATTTAAATCTCTATTTTATGTAGAGAGCTAGGCGATTACACAAGAGATCCATGGCACAGCCAGAATCAATTTCCATCTCCAGTTCCCATTTCCATATCTTATTCTTTAGAATAAAGACTCATACTTTCATCTTCTCTACTGTTTTGTAACATAAATTTAAAATATATTGAAAACAGACATACACGGTTATTTTTCTGTCAAGAACTGCAATAAAGGTTTAGAAGTGTTTTGTACATCAGTAAAAATCTGTGAAGATGGAAGGCAAAGCCTGCTTCTGTGAGACACCGAGCATTAACAGGACCATAACTTACGACTTCAGAAGCACAGAATAGCATTGGGAATAAGAAAAAATATGATAAATTCTTGTCTTATCTGGATTTGTCAGTCACGTTTCCAAAACCTGTGAACTATCTCTGCCATTGGTGATTTCCCCTGTGATCAAGAGATGTGATGAAAATAGGTAGCCTCCCTCCATGGCCTCAGAGGGAAAAATTGGTGGGAAGCAGGAAAAAATCTCTCTTCATTCTCGG
The DNA here is from genome assembly GCA_033439905.1 of Ceryle rudis. Taxonomy (NCBI): domain Eukaryota; kingdom Metazoa; phylum Chordata; class Aves; order Coraciiformes; family Cerylidae; genus Ceryle; species Ceryle rudis. Next base: position 59,908 of record JAAGNO010024354.1, read on the forward strand.
GAAATTTCATACTTAAGTCTTCCTGGCATAAAAAGTGTCAAGTTAAACCAAAAATGTTAGAGTAGAGCCAACTGGCAGGACTTTTCCTGATGAGGGTCTATAAGAATAGTAGCACTTGACATTAGAGAAGACATAAAAATATGCAACTCAAGGTCCAATCCCGGAAACACTCGTTTCCACTGCCAGCATCAGTGAGACTAAACAGGTGAATAGGGGCTACTTTTATAAGCAATGAATCTGTGAAGTTTCATAGTATATTAACCTAGTTTAAGAAGCTCTCCTGCTTCCCAAGTTACCCCATCACTTTGGTCACTGACTCCTAGTCCTACAGGTACAACTGCTTCGGGGCTATGTGGCAAATTCAATTAGTGCAATTACACAGGTTAAAAATAACTCTCCAAAACACCGCTGATTTTAATTCAGTCTGCTTGAATTCAGTCATTGGTGTTCTGCTTAATATCCATCAGCACTGGAAGTGACAACAGCAGTATGCTTCAAGACAATACTTTAAGGGAATGCCATTTATCAGTGTTTTAAGGAGAAAAAGCACCATTATTGACCTTATTAAATATCATTAATTGCCTTGTGAGCCAGCTGTTGTCCAGAAGAAGCGACTGACAGTCTCTAGCAAGTTACTCTGCCTCCTCCTCAGCAGACTGAGAGACACCAAACATATCTGCCCAGCCTCCATCCGCACAGGACTCTGCATGCTCCACAGCCTGCAATACGTGATAGAATATCGTGTTCCCTACAGTTCACAGAGCCTTACACACAATACCTGATTATTTATGTTTTCTGCAAAACTGTACGCTACGAGCTAGCAATACAAATTAGGAGCTTGCTCAGCTGCCTTCTGGAACCTCCAACAGTGCTTTTATAAAGACTTCTGCTTATTCCTCCTCCCCCGTATGTTTTTCTTCTTCTAAATTAGAACTTAATGGAAGTTTTGAAAGATATAATCAGAAGTTAAAGGCAATGTAATATTTTTAAGGCTTATTCAGTTGTAGCTATGAAAACACACAGTAAACTGCCAGGAACTGAAACCATGCAGAGGAGAAATGTCAATTCTAACAGAAAATGTATTTGAAAGAATAATGGTCAAAAAGAAAAAGAGGCAAAAGTAAACATGAAAAAGGATTCTGCCATTTCCAGTAATGCTACCACCTTTATGTTAGTCTCCTAAAGGACTCAAATGAGATCCTGTGCCACAACAGAATACATGATTTTTAAAGAAAACCTACTTTGTCTTTGATTTTTTTTTTCCTTCCTCCTGTTTTGTAACAAGAGGTCCTGCTCAGACCGGCAATTATCAACAACATTAGCAGTGTATCATACTGCGTTCAGCGAAACAAAACTGGCCAACAGAAGAGAACATACAGAGAAAAATCATACCTTCTGCTGAGTTCTTTCAAGACTGATTTTCATATTTGCTGGTTTTTGTAATACATCATTCCATAACCTGGAGCATTTTCTCGCAAGTGAGAGAAGTTGCTGCATTTCTTCTGCCATGTTTGCCAAAGCGACAGGGGTCAGGGGGCCTAAGCTCAATGCACTCAACAGTCATTGTGCCATTTCCACAGTACTGCTCCTCTTCAATATTACCCCTGTAGGTTTAGAAAGAGGTATAATGATTGTGACTGTCACATTTCAAAATCATATGCTACATTTCTAAACAGCTCTTCGATGAACTTTCTGCATGAGAATCATATGAACTTCAGCGTAACTATTACAAGCACAGCAACTCTGATCAAAATGCCTCAGCTTAGTAGCATAAGCCTAACTTGGAGAACTTCAGCATCAATTACATACTTAATGCTACAGAATTTTCATGTCTAGAGAAAGCTTGCATTTTCATCAAACCTAAGGCTCAAGTGATGCCTGAGCAGTTCAAGAGTGCTTCTTTTAACTAGAATACTGAAAATATGTGCTGCCAGAAATTTGGCTATAAATAACCATTTACTACTTCATTTAAATGAAAGGTTTTTCTTGCCTAAAGTACCCTTATCACAGTCATGACACCAGCCTGGGTCTAATTAACAGCATCATTTTACCGGTTATGAATGTACTGTATAGCTCTTAAGAAAAGCAAAGTAATACTAAGAAAAACAGGTTATTAAAGCAGTTATAAGGACACAGTCATTTTATGTACAGTCAGGTTTCTAGGAAAATATTGATAAAAGAGAAAATATTGATAAAAAAAAGACATTTAAGAATAATTAAGTATTTGTCATCAGTCATAATTTCTAAAAGCATTAGTTCCGCTTTGGAAGTTAAGAGGTCATTTCAGATATTTCTTTAATGTCTGAAAGGAAAGATGGGGAGGATAGTGACTGGAGGAGAGATAATGGTTGTAAACCAAAAGAGGGTAGATTTAGATGAGCTATAAGGAAGAAATTCCTTCTTGTGAGGGTGCTGAGACCCTGGAACAGGTTGCCCAGAGCAGCTGTGGATGTCCCATTCATGGAAATATTTAAGGCCAAGTTGGATGGGGCTTTGAGCAACCTGGTCTAGTGGTAGAAGTCCCTGCCTGTGGCAGGGGGTTGGAAGTAGATGTCCTTTAATGTCCTTTCCAATCCAAACCATTCTATGATTCTGCAAACAAGGTATTAAAAGACAGACACTTCCAGAAATTTGCCAAATACGACATGAAAAACATGCAAGGATAGGGGACAGTAAAAAGGAAAAGTGAGACAACACTGCTTATAGTGGAAAGCACTACTCACAACATGCTTACTATCCAGTCACTCATGGATTTCTTGCAGGAGTTATACTAGTAGAGAGAAATAAGACACTATCCACATTCAGAGTTTACTGTCAGATGAAGAGGCAAGAAGGACTAGGGGATGTCAATATACAAAGTGTTTGATGATCTCTTGGCTTCTTGAATGAATACAGATGTTCAGGCAAACACAGTGACACAATATCTAATGTTGCATAGGACAACACTGATAGAAGAAGTGATCAAACAAAGCTGCTTGAAGAAAGCAAGGACTGACTTGAAACGACACAGCATGCTACATTTCTGTTATTAGCTTAGCTAGCTGGCAGATCTATACTGATGTCAGAGAAAGAGTATTTAATAGAATTATCCTTATTAGCAATCTTATCTGAAGAATACTAGAGAAGACCAATCACAGAAAACAGGGCTAAATTCCTGCCAGACTTCTGAACTGAAGCCACTGAGCTACCTGGCTTTATACACAGAGAAATAACTACAAATTAACCACCACTTTGCTCTTGAAAAATAATAATTTACTGCTTTCCCTCAATTAATCCAAATGTCCTATATGTACCTGGACAGCTGTTTTGGCAATGGAGTGAGGGAAGTGTTTGAAATACCATCTTTTTCTCTGCCCCAACTGCCCACTTTCACATACAAGACAGTGTCACAAAACAGTCCTCAAGCTAAGGGAGGACTTCTGGTCAAACGATCACAGTCACACATTCACAGATTGCACATTAAGATAGGTGGCCATAAAACATCTTGGATCTGGAGATAGTATGACTGCTGGGAGGGCAGACTGCATTAACTCAGTCTTGGTGCTGCTCTAATACAGTTACCTGGAAGGGTAAACATGCATTTCTTTGCCTTTCAAAAAACTGCAGAAACACTTGGGGTTTTTTGGTTTTCTGTTTTCCAGGCCTGAATGTTAAAGGTTATCTTTCCAGAACTTTAAGAAAAAGGATTAAAACGCACCCAAAACCCACAAACCCAAAGAATCAGGAGAATATCACATATGCAAACATACATGATAACACTAAGGTAAGTGGAACCATGGCAATGTTTTCCATGTCAGAGTGAAGACACTTTTTAGTGAAGTATAAGGAGCTAGGAGGTCAGAGAGATGCAGAATTTTCAGCTTCCCCAGAAAGATGCCAGTTCTGTTCAAAAACACGGGACAAAAATCTTTATAGGTTCTCCATTTCCAGCATCAGATGCAAAGGGATGGATTTTATTATTCTTCAGGGAGACTTTATGCTAATTTTTAAACCAACCAAACCAAAGACAAAAGTATATTTCCCACCTTTCTTCAAATACATATTTTTTGATTATTAGCACAATTATTGGTAAACACCCTTTCCAAAATACAACATACAGAAGCCCACAGGAGTAGGGAAAGAAATTACTTCCCCTTACATCTACAACTTTTCTTATCACATGCCTATGTAACAGTAGGCAGGCAAGGGAGAAAAAGCTTAGTGGTGGGTGGGTGTCTCTGCATGTTCACCCATGTTCAGCAGTGACATAGATGAACCCATTTTATGTACAGGTCAGCTGTAAATCTTAAAAAAAGAAAAAAAAAATATTCTACCTATTCTACCGTGGAAGCATCTGCCTATAGTCCTTCATCTCCCTTTCCTTCTCATTATTCTTTGCATCCCTTGCCAAGCTCAGCTCCAGCTGTGCCCTGGCCTTCCTGACCTCATCCCTACAGAATCAGGCAGCATCTCTGTACCCTTCCCAAGATTCCTGTCCCTGCTTCCACTATCTGTGCAGCTCCTTCTTGCTTTTCAGTTTGACCAGCAGGTCTCAACTCAGCTGTGCTGCTCTCCTCCCTTCCTTGCTTTTATTTCTTACACCCAGGGCTCGAGAGCTCTTGCACTTAATGGAAAGTGTCCTTAAAGATCTGTCAACTCTGTTCTGCTCTCTTGTCCCTGAGGACAGTTTCCCAGAGTGTCCTATTGACTAAATCCTTGAGGAGTTGGAATTTTGCTTTCCTGAAATTCAGGGTCCTGACTATGCTGCTTGTCTAAATCAAGTCCCTTAGTACTGTCAGTTCTACCAGTATGCGATCCCTGCAGCCCAGGCTGCCTCCAACCTTGACGTCCCTGATGAGCTCGCCTGCATTTGCGACCAACAGATCCAGTATCGCATCCCCTCAGGTAGGGGTGTCTATTTGTTGTCCTAAGAATTTATCCCTGAGGCACTATAGGAGCCTCCTGCATTTCCTACAGCTTTCTGTCCTACTTTTCCAGCAAATGTTGGGGTGGTTGAAGTCCCCCAGCAGGACAAGAGCCTGTGAGTGCAATGCCTCCTGCAGCTGGAGTAAGAATGGTTCAGCAGTAGGCTCCCCTTGATCGGGCAGCCTGTAGTAGACTCCAACCACAAGGTTCCTCTTGTTGCCTTGATCTCTAATTCCTACCCATAAGCTTTTGACTGGCTCATGGCTATTTTCTGGGACATCTCTTCACACTGTGGACATTTCCTAACATAGAGGGCAACAGTCCCACCCCTCCTGTCCCTTCTGAACAGCTTGTAGTCATCAATGGATGGATGGTCTCCTCCAGCACATATTCTCATCATACACCACTACCACTTTCCTTTCTCTCCCCTCTCTTTCCACTCACCCTCCATATATTTTCATCTTTATTCCCCTCTTCTCTCTCCAATCAGGGTTCCTTACACACCCCATAATTTTCCCCTTTCCCTTCAAATTTTACCCATTTAATAGTTTTACAGTTTTACTGTCTTTCTGCCCTATTTTTCCCTCCATCATAAGAGATATTACCTAGAGCAAAGAGTTGAAACAACTGATATATTTTAACAAGCTGAGCTGGTTGAACAACTAAACATTATTTTCAGAAAGAAACCCATTAAATTTCAACATACTGGTTTTGTTTACAATTTCAGTGTTATTGAGACTTCACTGAACCCAGAGGTTTTCAAGCAGCCGTTTTTGCAAGTTCTGTTTATCGGAACACAAAAACTCGAGGAAATGTTTTGCATAGGTAATTGAAAGTTGGGGTTTTTTTTGTTTTGGTTTTTTTTCAAAACTCCTGAACTGAAAGATTACCTTCAATGTATAAAGAATTCCTTTTAATTATTTTCTTTCACCACCACCTTGCTAAATTCTCCCCAGAGTATAAACTCCATTTAGGGACTTATTCCTCCATTGTCCACCCTGCACTCTTCACGGAACACTAATATTACTCAGGTTCATGAGATTAAGGTGCCTTCTCAGCATGCTGTGGTATGAAAAACCACAACTGCATCAGAGTTCATGGATGTATATCTGTTAGCACTAAAGGAAATACGAATCTGACTGCCCTCCAGATGGCAAGCTGGCAATCCTGTGCGTTTGATCAAAGAATCCTCTCTTTCATCTTGAAGTAGATGCAAGTAATAGGCATTCACCAAACAGGGTGCATTTATTTGCTTAAGCAATTTCTCTGAAGAGTCAGGATTTATAGGGGTTAGCTTATCGGGTGCCTCAGCTGTGTGTTTGTTTAACCAAGTTTCATGGTACCTCATCTGTACTGTTTGGTAAGTGCCTGGGTTCAGGTGCAGATCAAACCTGTCCCAAGATGACTTTATCCACCTCCCTTCTGAGTTATTTGGTCTGAGTAACCATTCTGCAGGACTGATTTATCCAATATGGAATGAATAGCAAATACTTACGAAATGAATAGCAAATAATTACATCTTCCATATCAGAGTTTTCATACCATACAGAGATAACTATGGAATCCACACATTAAACAGAAATCATTCCCATACAGCAGGCTGAAGGGAGACATGTATAAAGCAAAGACTACAGATAGTCATATAAAGATGACAAAGTCCTGGCACTAACTGATGCATTTGTGCCACTGTCAGCAAATCAAGGTTAGGTGAAGTCCAAACTCAGATAAAACTTATCAAGAACAAAATGTAAAATTATACTGGAAACTCAGACAGGTTTTGAGCTTTGATCTTAGTAGGACAGATTCTAAAGTGCCACAGAGATATAAAAGACATTATAATATACCCACAACAAAGTATGGAGCCTGAAAAGAAAAAACCTCTAGATTCCCTAGATTAGAAGAATAGTTAAATTTGAGTTGATATGAAAAGTGTAATTAAGCTTTCTTAGTGATTTAGAAGTAATCAGCCACAAAAATAAAATTCTCACTTGAACTAGTGACTTTTGACTGGGTAGCAAGTGGAAAACAGATGATATTCCAGGGCACTGTAGATAGGTGCTTCCCAGTGTTCATCTGCTTGTAAACACTGCGCATATTTTCTGGAAACTCAACATATTTTGATCCCTTCCAACCAATTCATTAGAGCTACTGGAATAAATTAAACTTTCTACTACTATGCTCCATCAGCCCTGAGCTGTCCCCAGTTTTCATTTCTCCTAACACATTTTTTCCATTTCGGACAGAGACAATCTAAAGGTAATAATTTGTTTTCGCTGAACTATGTCTTGATATTTGTGTCTCTGGTATACAGGAAAAGGAAAAAAGTAGAGGAACAAACATGGTAATGCCATACTCGCCCAACAAAAAGACAATCAAACTTTCAGAGCCTAATAAAGCAAGGAGCAATAGAAATTAGATGTGGTTATTTTCCAAGCACACCATGCTGGTCCTGCCTGGTCAGTTATCTGCCATTTCCTCCTGCCTCTGGAAGCTGTGTGCGGCCTGTAGCGCTGGCCTTGACAATCCATGCCTAGTTCAAATTCAGCATCTCTTTTTGCAAGAGAGATTTTGCAAGTGCAAAATCTTTTATGCTCATTATTTTAAAACAGACAACATATGATAGACATTTTTATGAGCAGTTGATCCACTTTGACCCAGGATTAATGGATTTCTAATACAATAGTAGAATAAGACCACAATAAAGTAAGAAGGTTAAAGTGAAATATAGAAGACGTCAAGACATCTGAATGTCCCTGCAAGTATACGTTTGCATTCCTGCACTAGGAAAGATTTAATTCTAGAATTCTTTATCGGTGATAGTGTGGAAGGTTTAGAGATATTAAAGGAAGTCTATTAAACTGAAGGGATATTGTTACCTTCTGAGAGTTCAAATCCAGCCTGAAACAAGAGAAAGAACTAACTCAATTCTTTCTGGCCTTATCAAGCAAGAAACTGTGATATAAAAAGAGGTAAACAGGGCTCCTGTCCTCTGAATTCTATCTTAGGGAGTAAACCTGAGGGTATCTTATCACAGTTGTCAGTGACAAGGGAGAGAGAAAGCCTGTAGGCCTGGTTGTGCTGCTGCTATCAACTGCAAAACATCAGCAATTTTAAAAGGCTGAAGTGCATGCTGTTTATATTTTAGTTCTGCATCTACTACTCCCTTTAAATAATTTTTAAAAGTCTTTTATCTTTATTGAGTTATTTACTTCATCCAACAACCTAACTTGCATATTAGATGAGTGAAGAGAAAGTCCCCTGAAAATGACTGTTGACTAAATAGCAAAACATATAATTCCAAGTGCATTCATCCTTCCCTTTAAGTCTGTGGTCTGTGATCTACCAAAACTTAGATCTGTGCTCTCTAACACAAAAGAATAACAAAAAAATGACATTTATTACAGAGCTTCTATCTAGAGTGATCTGCTTCATGAATAAAACTTATATGCTTCCTTCTGTCCCAAAAATATATTTGGCTGCATTCATTCAGGATGTCTTAGGCCCATCTATAATATCCTCTAACATACCTAGTCAAAATACCAGGTTTCGCTGTCATTCTGTAAGCTACTGTAACAGAGGGAAAAAAAATTGTTTCGTAAACATACATATAATTTTTAAAAGGTATTAGTGACGTAAGACTTGCAATTCTACCACCGCATACCTGAATAACACTTCCCTCCAAATATTTTCCCTTCACTACTCCCCTCAATTACTTCTGGCCTGCTATCTTGTTTGTTCGTGCTACATGGCAAAAAAAAGACATAGTGGCAACCTTCAGTGTTGCTCAGGATTTGGATTCAAGCTTAAGATACAAATATTTCATGCGAGTTTTAAGGAGCTTCCTCTTCATCCCCACAACTTGTTGCAGGGCTATTACCCACTACAGCGAGGCCAGTGCAACAGGTAACAGAGGCCGCCATGACCTGTCTCTCCAGTCCCACACCGCAGCAGTACTAGTAGCTCCTCCCAGAGTCACCTAAAATTTTAAGTTAGGAGATTTTAAATACAGGATATTCAGAATAAAATAATGTATATTTCTTCTATTGAAGAAATGAAAAAACTTTTCTGAATGAACACATGGACTCAGGGCTTCATCATCACCTTCTATTACTTTACAGGGAAGCTTTTCCCTCTTATTAATCATTCACGTTTAAACTTAAGCTCCTTATTATTTTTTTGACTCTTATGGGGAAAAGCACTTAGCTGGCCTTGCCCTCATTTCTAATGTCACCTTTCATATCTAATACATAGTGTAAATTACCATCGGTGGAATGCTGGGGATACCATAGGCCAGTCTGTTCAGCCATCAGGGCCTGCAAAGTTTCAAAGGCCAGAAGCAAGCACTTCCTTTTCTGCCCCAGAGAGGGGAAAGAAAAAAAAAAAAAAAAAAAAATATCCACAAAGCTGGTTAAGAAACCTCTCAAACACATCTACTGTTTCTATAGATCCCTTTACAAGAATAAACAAACACCCAAAATCCAGAATAACTGATAATTAAAAAGTGAGCTATGTTACCTCTGCCATAAAGAAAAGACAGCTACAGATCTTTGGCAGTAGATTTTAGTGTGTTAAAAACACTAAAATCATGTAGATTAGAAAATACAGTGACAGGAGCAGAGCAACTGACTGTTCTTTTACCTTAAAAGTGCACAAAAGAGAGGGGCCCCTTTCAGGCTGTAAATAGAAGAACAGCACTACAAAAAAGTTTTAGTCAGCACCCAGCACACTCCAACACTTACACAGAAGACGACAATTCCGACTTGAAAAGCCAATTAACTTTACCTCTTCCTATTAATGAACTTTAACTAACATAAACCAGATTATCTGGTTTGATGCTAAGAATTTTAAAGTATTGCTTTTGAAGTGTGACCTCTAATGAATTTCTAATATGTCAGCTCATGTTTGCCATCCAGTCATTTTCTAAAGGTACAAATATATAGAATATTTGTTGTTTGTTTTAAACTCTATAGAAATATTTTGGTTTTCTTGCTTTAAAGTGCCAGATAGCTAGATCAAGTTACAGCTGTCACTCATCACAAAATCCACTCCTTAAAGATGACAATCACAATACAAAAAGCTCTTCACATGTACAGAAAAACAGGAGTGCAAATACACCACAGTTGCAGGCAAGTTTAGCTTTTGAGACCCATTCTGAACAGAATCATCTGTATGACAACAAAAAAGTGGTTTTGGAAGGTCAGTTTTTTCTATCTCTCATAACAAAAAGAGGTAAACTACCCGTCTCCAAATGATTTTTTCTGTTTCATGACTACCATATCTCGTCCTGCATACTGTAGCGCTCGAGGCAAGCAGTGCCACTGACAATGCTTCATTTGTTTTTTATATTGCTCATTCTCTCATTGGCCCATCTACCCGAGTCCTGGATGCAGAGTCTTCCGAGAGCAAAATGTTATGGGTTTTGTCCTGGACATTGGTAAACAGTTCAAAAGACTGAGGCACTTACTCCCTGGCTAGTAAATAGTAGTTTACTGCTAACAGTAATAATACAGAAAACACAGAAAAGCTGTAAGGGACGGCGGGGCAGGGAACAAACACAAACCGGGAAGAAAAAAGGTAGCCAACTCTTCTCTTCTTTTGACACAGACCTCTATGTTTCAGGTCCCTCGAGCAAGTACAATTTTAGATTAGATAGGATGGGAATTTGTAATCTTAAATCAACACTAAGTTCTCAGACATTTCATCGTGAACCATTACTGGAAAGCTTTAGATTGTACCACACTGGTACAAAATTACAGCACAGAGAACTTGCTTGAAATAGAGAAGGAAAAGAGAAATGGTTTGTCATGTTCATTGTTTTTTTTAATAACCACTTGCCCCTGTTAATTAGAATCATAGAATCATTTAGGTTGTAAAAGACCTTTAAGATCATCAAGTCTAACTGTTAAGCCAGCACTGCCAGGTCACCACTAAGCCATCTCCTTAAGTACCACATCTACATGTCTTTTAAATACCTCCAGGGATGGCGACTCCACTATTTTAGTGGCCAGCCTGTACCTTCAGTGAAAGGTTATCGATGAGGTGCCCTTGATCTCCTCAACCAGATCACTGATAAAGACATTAAAGAGAACAGGCCCCAGCACTGAACCCTGAGGAACACCAGTTGTGACTGGGCACCAACTGGATTTAACTCCATTCACCACCATTCTTTGGGCCCGGCCATCCAGCCAATTTTTTCTGCATCAAAGCACATGCCCATCTAAGCCATGAGCAGCCAGTTTCTCCAGAAGAATGCTGTGGGAAACACTGTCAAAAGCTTTACTGAAGTCCAAATAAACATCCACAGCCTTTCCCTCATCCACCAAGAAGGTCACCTTGTCATAGAAGGAAATCAGGTTAGTCAAGCAGGACCTGCCTTTCCTCAACCCATGTTGACTGCACCTGATTGCCTGGTTGTCCTGTATCTGCTGTGTGATGGCACTCAAGATGATCTGCTCCATAACCTTCCCCGGCACCAATGTCAGAGTGACAGGCCTATAGTTCCCTAGATCCTCCTTCTGGCTCTTCTTGTAGATGGGCATGATATCTGCTAACCTCCAGTCAACAGGGACCTCCCTGGTTACCCAGGACTGCTGATAAATGATGGAAAGTGACATGGTGAGCTCTTCTACCAGTTCCCTTAGTACCCTTGGGGGGGATCCCATCTGACTTGTGTGTGCCTAAGTGCTGTAATAGGTTACTGACCATTTCTTGGATTACGGGGGCTTCCTTCTGCTCCTCATACCTGTCATCCAGCTCAGGGAGCTGGGTACTCAGAGGACAACTGGTCTTACTATTAAAGACTGAGGCAAAGGCGGCAAGAAGGCATTCAGGACCTCAGCCTTGTCCTCATCCTTGGTCACTATATTTCCCCTCGCATCTAATAGCAGATAAAGATTCTCTTTAGTCCTCATTTTGTTGTTAAAGTATTTAAAGAAACATATTTTTTTTTGTTCTTTTATTGCAGTAAGTTCTAGCTGGGCTTTGTCCAATTGTTCGAGATAGGCCAAGATTCAATCATTCGAGATTCTAGAAATCCCTTCAAGTCCCACTTTCACTGAAGTTGTGCTTGTTGCTAGCAAACAATCCAATTCTGTTCTCATTTCAAACATGCTGAAGTAAACGGCCTAACTTAAGAACCTGAGACTGCAATTCATTCTTGCACATACATTACTTATCATTATATGAAAATCATTTATTATTCTCTTAAGTTTATTATTTCTCCTACCAACACAGTATTACAGAATAATCATTTGCAAAGGCTCAGTGACAAAACCCACAGAGAACTCAAGTAATCAAGTAGCATCATTTGTTACTCTGCATTCAGGCAGCAGTGAAGCTAGTTCTTCTGTTTGACTCCAGGTGAGAAACCAGTCTTAAGATACATTGCAATTACAACAGCTGTCATTTTAAACTTGCAACATGCTGATAATTGAACAGTACCAAGGACAGACCAGCACATATAACCTCCATCCCACAAGAAAATAATGCCAACTACAATCCAAAATTTCTATTTTGCCTCTCATCTCTTTTATTTAGGAAACGGCAAAGGACTACAACATGAGATTGCTTCATCACAACGACAATATTTTGTAGGTTGTTAATTACAAGTAAAAGCAGCTATAAGCTCCATAGGATACTGTGGAAAATGACAGGCTCAAAACATTGAGAGACTCAAGCCTCAATTTTTGTAACTTTGGTTTAATGTGAAAAGAAAACAAGATGCCTTTGTCTTCAAGATGTTATTTAAATTTCTGATCTTCTTCTAACTTGCATTTAAATGAGCATATTTAGCTTTTATCACTTGGGCCAAATAGGAACTAAGCTTTACAAGGCCAGGTCCTACCTGGAGAACGATCAAGAAGTACCAGAGGAAGTAACAGAAATCTGGCCCTATACATCCATCAAATAATACTTCTGCAAAACCCACAGTGACACTGCAATCAAATGAGATCCCTATTGTCTTACGCTCTTGAAACAGAGCATGACCACAGCACACAATAAAATTTCACTAGTGAGAGCAAACAAAAGAAAATAGGGATCGTTTCTATCATTTTCCAGTCTGCCTTGAAATTTACTGCAATGCTCTCACACAGAGAAGGTTCTCTATTTTCAGTGATAGGATCCACACCTCCAATAGCTCACTGCTGTAAAAGCAAGGCTTCTGTGCAAGCAACTACTCAGACAAACCACATTCAGGGATTATGCAGGACAGAAAACACAAAGACACGGTATTGTGCTGACAAGCAAGATATTGGCCTGATATGACCTTCCTTCCCACTTTCCAGTGCTGCTCTTTTATATCATCCCTTGTAAAAGTGAGCAGTGAGTGTGCATGCTGAAAAATTGGAAGGAAAGAGAAGAAAGAGGGATTCTGCTGCTAAACAGGGACAAGACCTGTGAATGGGAACTAGCAGATGCCGAAAGGGATGAAAAGTAGAGCTCCACAGTGTCCTGACAATGGAAACCTACTCCAAAATTCCTTTTTCTTTCTGAGAGATGTTTACAGATCTTTCAGAGGGATCTACAAGATAAACTTCCCCCGTCTTACCCACACATATCTGATATTTGCACTGTAGCTCAGTAGCAGCACCTTCAAGATAAAAACCAGAAGTTGCAGGAATGAAAGTACATCACATTTCAGTGTTTAATGAAATGGAACAGAAGCTTTTGCCTCTCCTTTGTCATAGAAGAAAAAAAAACCAAACTCAAACTGAAGCTTCTGACCAGCTTTACTATTCTTTTTCTAATGCTAACTAAAAAGTCATAAAACCCATTAAATCCTTTGAAGCTGACCTCCATCATACCAGACTTGAAAGCCAAATGCAGTGGAGACCCTCCTCATTTTAAGTGGATACCAAAACAATAACATTGCTGACTCTAAACACTAACTAGAGTGAAAATTTAAAAAATACCTGGCAATACCTGACAGAAATCAAAAGCAGCTATGGGATCCCTGTATCGTGCAAAGAGAATAGAAAAAAACAGATGTTACATCAGACAGAACATCCTGGTTTTAGAAAATGAGACACAGTAGGGATCACAACATGAAAATTGGTCACTACTTCCCTGGTTATTGCACTTAAATAATGCAATGTGATATTTATAATCTCCTTCCCTTTGCCTTGTGCACACGCAGCCACGTCAGAATTTTATCTTCTTAATTAGTACCTTTAGTTATGGAAGAAAGTTATATTAGCAACAAGCCAGCTGCTAACACCAGAGTCCTCAAGAGCATTCAGAAGGAACGCAGCTCTGACTTGCTTATTTATCTATTTTTGCCAACAGGAGTCTAACACCATCAGCTCTCCTTAATGAAGTTTTACTTTTCTCAAGTGAACAGGTACATGAAGAGTAAGGACACGGAAGAGAAATGCAGTCTGAGTAGAGGACATGGAAGAAATGAGTAAGTATAGACTAACCAAACAGTACAACTGTAGTTGTTTCAGTGATTTTCCTTTCCTCAGTGATAGTCCTTTCCTCACCTCTGATGCAGCATTAAAACAGTTTCCCCATAGAACTTTTCTTCTACACGGCTGATACCTCTTGTAAGAAGTTTCATAAGATATGACCTCTAAGTTACTATAGTAAGTCAATTTATTATCTGTTTGACATCATCTTCCAGCAGTAGGTATATGCCTATCACATGAGTACACAGCATAGGCAAGCAAGGAGTAGGCTTTCATGGCAGAGGAGGAATAAAAAACCTACAGAAAAAAAACATTCCCAGAAGAAGAGCCCAATTAGTAATTTTTTCCCTCCTTTTGAGTCCTTGGAGGCTTTTGGTACATGAAACAAACTGTGTTTCTTGACATGTAATTAAATTAACTGAAATAAATTACAGGTTTTAAATCTTAACAAAATAAATACAAAACTAAACTTATTTTTTTTTGTGTTCTATTCTTTCTTCCTATCATGATCTGAGAAGCTTTCCCTTCTGAGCATCTGGACGCCATCATGTCAAGCTCCGGATATTAAATGTACATGAAGTTCTCTGCAGGTCTGATGAGCTACAATGGAGGTCACATTCTCCACTGCCCAAATGTAACCTGAACAATTCCTTGTAACAAGAATCGTTACATACCTGTGTATAAACACTTCTGACAGTAAAAGTTACAGTAAATTTTGTTATTTCTCTTTTCTACAGCAGAAAGATTCAGAGTGGCGATGTGCAGGGCTCCCCTTATCACTCTTAGTATCGGTGACATCTTTATAGCTAGTTCCAATTAAATTTTTCTGACCGAGTTTTGCATAGTTTTGTAGTAAAAACATATGATCTGATATATTAAATATGTTCTCAGAACTTGGAAAGGATCCAAACTGCTTCCAAGTTGTACTCTTAAGACTTGAGATAACAATAGGTTTCCCTAAATCAACTATAAACAGTGCATTGCTTCTAAAGTAACTTTTTTCTCTGCTACAACAGTGAAATTAAGATCCTTCCTCATATTTCAGAGAAAAAGGAAAACATATTCAAATATTGTTAGAGGAAATAAAACAGTTCACATATGGATAAATGTTAGCTTGCTAGCATGGCAGGAAGACAAGCTGAACAGGATCGTTTCTGCCAAAACCATTAGCAAATTGCCTTACAGTGATTGGCTTGGCTGCGAGTCTCAGATTCTTAGGTTTTATGGTCTGGGATTTTTTTTTTCCTCCCCTGCTTTGTTTTGATTTGGGGTTTCTTTGAAGGGAGGAGAGAGATATTGGGTATGGGGAGGATCAGGGAGTTACATTAATCCACACATAGCTTGTATGTTAAGTCATTTCTCCTGGATATTTTGCTACTTGAGTACATCTGGCTTTAATGCCAGTTTTTTTAACTGAATCGCATTTTTTGTTGCAGTAATTGACGATACTCTAATGAAAAGCTTGAAGGAAGCAGAGGCTAAACACATTGCATCCATTTCTGCCCACTCCATACTGCTGCCACAGTCACTGATTGTGTTAAACCTATTATTGCCTCTTACCACTTTCCTGTAAAACAGGAAGCCAGAAATATATTATAATCACGAATGCATCCACATCCACACACACAAGCATATATAGGCCATTTACATGAGACCCATCTCTTTCTGGTTTTCATCAACTCCTTTTTATTTTTGCTGTTTAAAGAATTTTTCCCTGTTCCCCACTACATGACATCATTTGCCATTATGCATATCCCCTGCTGGAAAGCAGCCAGCACAGATTGTTCTGAACCCCCTTTTCTCCACCTCACCACAAACTCAGTTTCAAGCCCTTCTTCAAAACACTTAATCCTTCTGCTATTGTGAAATGAACATTAGGGAGGAATCTGAAGCCATGACAACAGCTCGCTTCCTGAAGACTCTGCTCCGGGCCGCTCTGGAGGCGTCCCTATTGCCCAGGCCAAACAGTTCAATGCACTCGATAACGTGGCTCCTCATCTCTATGGGGCACTGGCTTTAACGTCATTCACTTCATGCAGGAATCTCAAAGCATCTGAAATTTGGGTTCAGCTCAGCTAAATGCATGAACATCCAGAATTTTCTTTAAAATGTGCCAAAGCTTCTACAAGATTCATCCACGTCTCCATTATGGGCAAGAGAAATGGGTGTTTCTGACATTTTAAATTCAGGGATATGAAGACTGTGCAGAATTGTCTATTTACATTATATAAATTCTTCTATTTTGTCAATTTTCAAAGAGTTCAAATTCTAGATATTTAATCAGATTTAAACAAACACATTAATCCACAAAATGCAGGTAAACAACAGCTTAAAAACAAAACAGACATCCAAGGCTGATAAGCAGGAAGCCTAGCTATCACCACAGGTGTTAATTTCAGTAGCAATACTTTGTACTCCGACAGCAGTGCAGAACACTGCACATTGACAGGTGACAAGAAAATCTCGGATATACAACATGCAGATTTAACCCGTAGACTTTCCCGACACGTGGTTTTGGCAAGTCGCTTGACTTTTCTGAAAAGGATCACCTAAGTACAAATCCAGAGTAGTGACAGAAGGTAAAAAGTTTAGAATATGATGGCACACATGCATCATCCTGAACAGAGAATGATTCTTTTCTTCTAAAAGCAGCCTTTGTCTAACTCATCGAATATTTAGGATAATAGATGTTTGACTTCCCATTTTCAACATTAAGTGGACAAGTGGGTGGGGTTTTTTTGCGAGAACTTTCACGTTTGCAGACCAGTTAACTCAGAATATGGACTTCTATTTAGAAATGTGAGTCAACAACTAAAAGATTCTGCACCTAAACATGATATTTAGGCTCCTGAGTTAACAAGACAGCATGTCAGTCAGCATGAACGTTCCTTTTAAGAGTCGTGAAAAAACAAACACTCCTGCAGCAGCAGATACAGGCAAAAGGCTCCGTATCCCAGGACTAATGACCTGCCATTTAAAAACAAACACCAGAGGAAAGGCAGTCCACTTTTCTAGAGCCTGACTCCTGGCAGCATCAGAGTTCAGCACGCACAGCCTGTTCTGCAAACTCCACTGGCTGACTGGACTGTTTGTTCTCTCCGTGTGAGCAGCACTGAAATGAACGCTCAGGAAACATGAGGTACAGGGAGTTGGTCCGGGAGAGAGCAAAACTGGGGTATGTAAGCAAACTAATGAGGTCAGTGCAAACAGCAATTGCACACTGTGTTACCAGCAGCTTGTAACCTACTTTGTAAATTCAGGCTGCCCTTGTAATATCACCGGCCTCCTACTCCTCACTGGGGCTTCTGGTTCCTAAGCAGCATGAGTAGATGGAATACTTTGGTGGCAGAAAACTCCTCCAGAAATCCTCCAAGTTAAAAATCCCAACATAAAAAACTGTCTGTCGTGTTATGTAATTGCAAGAGCATTCTGCAAATTTTTCAATGCTTAGCAAGTAAATGTTATGACATATATTTGTGCATGTGAAAAAGATTGTGTTACCTCACATTCCTGCTTCTTTTCCCCAAACTGGGATGCCGATACAGGTTCTGGTTGATAATGTTTCATTACACCCTCTCTTGTCCCAGCCAACAAAAAATTCACAGAATACTTTATGAAGACCAGAAAAGTTGTGAAAAACTCAGCCTGGCTACAGCAGGAATAGTGTATCACTCCAGAAATGGTCTTTCTCTCATATAAAAAACCAAACACCCCCAAAAAACCCAACAGCTAGCGCTGTTGGCTTTTTTGTACAAATGCAAATTTTTATAAACGTCAGTTGTGTTATTTTCCTAGGAGTGCCCGTCTGGAAGTAGGAAGATCACACTGTAAAACAGCACTGTTTTTTTTCCTGTGTATTTTGCCAGTGGGCCATACCACATAACAAAGTAATCAACAAAGTAATCCACAGAGCCTGTGGGACTGACAGTGGCCAGGAAAGTGCTTCTGTTGTCCCTCCCTGAGAAAGGGACACGACTGAGCCCGCTCCAGCCTTCATACCAATTTCTGCAAGGACACAAGGACACAGATATGTAAGGTGCAATGACATCTACTGTTTCTGGTTAAAAGTGGTTTTGTTTTCCTTAGAATAGGCACATGAACAGGCATAGTATGGTAACATTTCAGTTCATTAACGGGTAAACTGAGGCTTACTTATATCCATGCCACGTGCATTATTATTAGGAGAAAAACCTTTTCAGAACTGGTCATATGATATACCATCATGCCTGCTCATGGAAAATAATTTCCACTGACAATATTTGACCAATTTCTCGTGTTCATTCTCGTCTACATTACACCCCCTATACAGATGCACTCACTTTCACTCTTACATAAAACCAAACAAATTAGCAGCTCCATCTTGAATACCAACTAGTTAGAAATGTATTAGAAAATACTGTTTAGCATCTAAAACCTAGCTGATTATTTACAGTCTGTGGTCTCGGATGTATCTGAAGACAACTTCTTCAAGGAAAGAACTGTGCCTGCATTTCTTTCTCTTTTTTTTTTTTTTTTTATTCCTAAAAACTGCAGCTAAGTTGTCAATTCAGACCTGAACTTATTTACATGCACACAGCAGAGAAGTGGGTGTTTATAATAGCTCAATACGGGCAGCCCCATGAAGCAAGCCAAGCATTCCTGCTGGTCTTACATATAATCAATGAGCCTGCAGTGCATTCACTGATGAATTGGACAATGCGACTGAGGGTCTGAGTCATATTCAATCAACTCCATTTCCAGCAGCCTGTCAGGGATGATGGCAGATCTATTTTGTAGTGCTGTACACGCATTGGCCCATTTGGGAGAGTGTATTTTTATGTGTGTGTGTATAAACATAAGTGTTTATATTAAAAGTGTGTGCATATATATATATAAATACCGAAACTGATGGATTTTTCCAGGAGTACATTTTAATGCAGTTCCTTGTTTGCCTTTTCTTAGCAACTGTAGTAACTACAGTACGGGCCATACAGAATCTTTTTTACCTGACAACAAGAAAATTAAAGTACAGAGAAGCATATTCATAAAGCTGTGGTTGTTCAGACTGAAGACTGAACCATTACAAGAAATGGTAGGCTCTCAGCTAAAGAGATGCATCTTATGGGCAGACCTCTAAATGGTCTATTAGACAGGATGAGATAGTAAATCTAATTTGCCAAAACACTGGCATGCTCCTCAAGGTTTCATGCTGTCCATATTATGCTAGCTTGCAGTCTTGATAGAGTATGCCTAGTAACGAGTATGAAAACTTGGGAAGGATTTGCCTGTTCTGTAGCTGGTCACCCATTGTCTCCTTAGTGAATTAGTACTCGAGAATGTGCTACACGCACCAGCTGAACAAACAGCCCTTTGGGTGGCAGAGCCGCAGTAACTGACTACTGACAGCAAATGCAGGAACTGTTCCAAGAAATGCCCTCTTCCTAGATTTCCTGTGCTGAGGGAAAAAAAAAAAAAAAGGTGTGTGTGGGGGGTAAAAGTAATCAAATTTAAACTGCTTTTTGCCTTGGGTTTTATTTGGGAAATTGACAGTGCCTTGGAAGTGAGTAGGTTGCACTGTAAGAAACAAGCATTCAGAGAAGTAGTGCTAAGACTTCCATTCCTTAAACTCAGGAATTTTCCTGGGTTTCTTAGCATTCCTTAAACTTCAGTTTTCCTTCCTTAAGCTTAAGCCTTCATCAAATCCAGGTCCCTGACCCTTCTGCAGTTCTGCTTCAGGATTCTGATTTTCACACTGTTTAAGACAACACCCACCTCAACGGAATACTTGGAGAAATATTTAAAACAAATGTAAACAATCACTTCTAGCAGAACAAAAATATAAGCCAAACAAGTGAATACCTAAATACAGGGAGCACACAGGATACAGGAGCAAGGTTTACTACACCCACTAGCACCACCTCTCATTTCTGAAGGAAACCTGAAGGAAATTTGTTTACTTCCTTTTGGAAAACATAAGCACGTGCTTTTGTGGGCCAGATTAACAGCGCACCAGTACCACAGTGGGCAACAAACTCTTTCAGGCGCACATTCTCGCTGCATCAATTCTACCTGCTCCAACACACGTGAGATTCCTGTGTGAACTTCTGTGAGTCATTAACCCAGCAATTAACTAACTCAAGGCAAAAAGAGTAGGTACCACAGCCAATGGGGGAGTGCGTGCAGAAGCAGAGGAAGTACGTAGTCAAACTTTCGTACTCAGTTGTTAGGCCTGATGTCCATAAACCTATTTCAGCCAATTTCCTGAGGCAACTCTGGAGAAAGAGAAAATCTGGATGATACTATTGTAGCCTCCTGGTTATCAGAAGAGCAGTCCTTTTATTACTATTATTTGGCCCAGATGCAAACCATGGTCCAAAGTAAGCAAATTTTCTCTATGCCACAGTGGAATAAGAGTCCTGAGAAAATGACCTTTGGGCAATAAGAAGGGAAAAAATTGTCTCCACATGGACAAATCCAAGGACTGACCCTTCTGATGCCAGAAACCCAGCAACTGGGTGCATATTGAGTACCCTGCACTCAGCAAAGAGAAGTCCATGAGACAGGTGATACTCAGCTGTCAGCATTTGTAGATGTTAATGTGGGATTTTCCTGAGAGGAGCACCATTCATCAAGGTTGAATGGGGAGGGGCGTGTGGGTGCTCCACTTTCATAACATCAGGTGATAACTTACCGGCCTGCTGCAGAAAACTGACTTGTGTATTTGTTGCCACTCAACAGAAATCAAGCTTGGAGCAGAGGTGGCCCAGTGATTTACAACAGCAAAAGTTCAGTCCTCAAGAGTAGAAGATAGGGAAGCATCATACAGGTTGTTAAGGCAAAACTGAGGACCAGAATACTACAACATTATATCTTAATTGTCCAAAGAGCCTCCAAGAGCTACTGCAAATGGCTAATTTTGGGCTA
Source organism: Ceryle rudis (assembly GCA_033439905.1). Taxonomy (NCBI): domain Eukaryota; kingdom Metazoa; phylum Chordata; class Aves; order Coraciiformes; family Cerylidae; genus Ceryle; species Ceryle rudis. Next base: position 81,123 of record JAAGNO010024354.1, read on the forward strand.
CTGTCACAGAGAACTACAATATCACTGAAAATGCACTGCCCTAAGCAAATCCAGAGTGTCATACTAGTTTTTAATGAACACGTTGAGTACCTGACACTACTTGGCAATTAACCTAAAATTAAAAAAAAAAATTTAAAAGTCTGGTGTAGACAAACTCCTTGAGGCTTTATACTTTTTATATCAAGACATAATTCTTTTTTCAGTAAAGTGAGCAGTCAACTTGATATAAAATCTAAGGGCTGTGGCAACATTAACAGACTCAGATAGTTATGGTGAAATAAAAGTAATCTGTGCTTCACACTTACTGAAAGGAAGAAAAAACATTTTCCCTCTACCTCTGACACTTCTGCAGGCCTGAGTCTGCAGAGAGCCTGCACTCAATACTGTTTGAGGTAGGAAAACCCTTGCATACCTCACCAGCATACTGTGCTAAAAGATCAGAATGAGGGCCATTTCAGGAGTGACCTGCTTAACTCATGCTGAAACAAACAGCTCACATATCTGTATTCTCCTAATTACATTTCAAGCATGCAAAATTATTTCACTTCATTTTTTCTTCAACTAGCAGAGATTTTTTTCAGATTCCACTGGAGTGAGAGCTTATTACTGTATCAGAGAACCCAGGTTGTGCATGGTGAAGAAAACACAAGAAAAACGCATCAGGAACAAAACAGTATTTCGAAGCATGAAATTATAACCTGAAAGAGAAGCAGGCTTTTACTCACTTCTGTCTTATATTAAAATCAGCAGTTTTAATAATCTTGAATTTTGCTGGTATTATCAAAGCCAACAGTATTCTATAAAAATAGCGTGCTTTTTGATGCCTTCTTATATCCAAATTTAGTATAGCATAGCATACCTTCTTCCTGGGAAACCTGCAAAGGAGCCCTTGAACACAGAAAACAATTACTGTGCCTGCAGTTAGGGACAGCTCAGCAACAAAGTGGATACAGATTTTCCTGGGAGATATCAGAATGCAAGGGAGAGAATGGATCATATTTTTGATATTTCAAAGCAACTAAGCAAGAAGCATGAGCCACAGAAAGACAATTAAATAAGTAAGATAGCTAACATACATTTCTGGTTGAGCCACAAAGAGCAGAGAGTTAGGTCAGACGAGCTGTATAAAGGTGGCAGCAAGGAACTGTTTAGAAGTTACTTGATGCAGCAAATAAGGTATGGATTTGAACTTGAAAGTTTTATCTTCAAACAAAACTTCAGGGTATGTGCAATAAGCATGAGGTCCTAATGTTGGAATCTATTCGAAGGGCGTTTGAAAATATCTGATGTTCATATCTCAGTTGTCAGCAAGGCTCTGAAGCTTTGATCCCGCACTTTTATCTTTACCTGTTCTTCACGGAGTTTCTAAGAACACTCATTTTGCTAGTATACAGTTCACTGCCACCTTTCTTTCTCTGAGTAGCTGACACATGCCCCTAGATTGAACGACTTTTTATTATTATCTGAATAGGGTTTGGAGGATTTTTTTGGCACAAAGCACCGGCTCTTGTGTGTGTTCAATGGTGTGCAGACTACCCAAGCTTCACATATCCTCCATTATTCCCCCCTCCACTTTTTTGGATCATGTCACAGTTTGGCTAATAGTGGTATTGTAAATTGGCTTCGGAACCATTAACAAACGGTTATGAGGCCAAATGATCCCGGATATATCACCACTGAAACCAATGCACAAATAACTGAAGTTGTATAGAACTAGGTCTGAATACCCAGTGTTCCTAAATACCTGGGACATTGTTTATTTGTTAATCTACATGCTTAATTACATTCTCTAGTCCACATAGCCCATGGCTTGTTGGGGGTTCATTAGTTATATAGCTAAACGCAAAAATTTGCCATAATTTCCATGACATTTAGAATACTGTGTTCCACTTTTTACACTAAGTGATACGTCAGAACTAAAGCCTCCCTGATTAATTTTCATTTCAGGGCATTTCCCTTTCCACCTTTCTCCCTTCCCTAAGTACAGTTAGAAAACAGATAAATTTGATTTTGTGAAGTTTTAGAACAACTGGAAAATTAGGAGTCAACTGAATGCTTCAGATTTGGGGGGGGGGGGGGCCCCGGGGAACAAAATTTTTGGGGGTTTTTTTTTTTCATGCCGGGGGTTTTTTTTTCCCCCATTTTTTAGTAGGCAGGAAAGCTTTTTTTGTGTCCATCAAACTTT
>JAAGNO010024355.1:0-25611 GCA_033439905.1 Ceryle rudis
TTGCCTGGGAGAAGAGTCCAGCCCCCACCTGCCTACAACTACCTTTCAGGTAGGTGTAGAGAGTGATGAGGTCTCCCGCGAGTCTCCTCTTCTTCAGGCTGAACAGCCCCAGCTCCCTCAGCCTCTCCTCACAAGACTTCCCCTCCAGTCCTTTCACCAGCCTTGTCGCTCTCCTCTGGACCCACTCCAGCCCCTCTATATCCTTCTTGAAGTGCGGGGCCCAGAACTGCACCCAGTACTCGAGGTGAGGCCTCAGCAGTACCAGACACAGGGGAAAATTCACATCCCTAGTCCTGCTGGCCACGCTATTCCTCATAGAAGCCAAGATGCCATTGGCCTTCCGTGCCACTTGGGCACACTCCTGACTCACGTTCAGCTGGCTGTCAACCAGTACTCCCAGGTCCCTTTCAACTGGGCTGCTCTCCAGCCATTCATCTCCCAGTCTGTAGCGCTGCCTGGGGTTATTGTGGCCAAAGTGCAGGACCTGGCACTTGGCTGTGTTGAACTTCAGCCCATTGACCCAGCCTGTCCAGGTCCCTCTGCAGCATCTCCCTGCCTTCCAGAAGATCAACCTCTTGTCCTGCTTTACAGCTCTTTACAATCTACAGGCAACAGAACAGAGGCAATGGCCTTGGAGAGGGTGATTTTTGGCCTATGCTTTTGATGGTAGATTAGAATATATCAGGTTTGAACAATTCATAATATTGATTTATCAACAAACAGTACTATGCTATACTGTCCAAACTTAGAATATTTTTATTATCTGCTAAATATAGTGTTCCAATGTATAGTATACATAAACATACTATGAGGAGTATTAAAACTATAAAAAATATAAATACCTGGGAGCAACCTCCCAACATTTCTGCACCTGTAGCTTTAGCTCAGATGCTCATTTAAAACTATTAGTTAACATCTTTTTATCATAAAAAAAAAAAAAAGACTTATTTATACACAGCCATGATATGACTTTGATGTGTTTTTCTTCCAAGAACCAGGGCAGTTTTATAATTCTAGCCAGATCCACCTAATCTGAATTGTGATAATTCCATTGCCTTTGGTGGCTTTGTGCTAGTCACTGTAGATAAGGACTTTCCTTGGAATCTTCCATCAGGAAATTTGAGTGATGTTTAGATTATTTATTAAGGAGAAGTCCTACATAGTTGCTTGTACAATAAGTATTTTAGTATCTCCAGGCAGCTTTATTATCCCACTGTGTTTTCAGTACGGAGCCATGACCCTGTACTGGGATAGAAGCCAAAGGATGAGCAGCATGAGATACTATAATTTGGTTTTATTTGAGACCTTTTTAACAATATAATAAATTATGATAGCCAGGTTTTCCTTTGGGAAAATATATAGGAAAATAATTTTATCTTAAACTTATTTACAGAAATAGGAGTTGGGACTAAATATTTTTTTCAGAAGTGATATGTTTGTAGGCTACATATCCAGTTAATCTAAATATCCTTGGGTTTGTGGCATTTAGATATAAATGAAGTTGTGTATCTCACAGGAGGGATGGTGTATGTTGAGTGCTTTGTTTAGAAAAATGTTTGAGTCAGCACTGTTCTCTGACACGTTGTCTTGCTGTATCTACAATATCCACATACTGAGAACCTATTTTGCTGAATCTAATTGATTCACACATTCCTCTCTGAAATTGTTTAATATCTCATGCTCACAAAGATAGAAACTTTTACACATCATTTTGTTTAAAATGTAGGATTCTGCTTTATACTTGATAAGCCACACTACTGGGTAGCACTGCATTTTCATGAATAATAGCTAGAGGACCTGAAACATTTTTTTTTTTAAAGCAGTTGGGGTTTTTTTTGCAGGTTTAATTGGAGCAATCTAACACTTGAGCATACCATGAAAATTCTATTTTGTGGCATTTGGCTTTCAAGAGGCACCTTTTAATTTGTTTTGAAACAGGTCTCTACCTGCTGATGGGTTCCAACTAGTTGTCTGCTATACCTGCAGATTATTTCAGGTTTTCTGTGCTGTCAATAGAAACTAAAGTAAAGCTTGAGACTGGTCATCTAACTTGTACTGGCATGCACAGGGTTCTTGGTGCTCTGGTGTTTCTAAATAAACATAGACATTCCAGATCTGTTCTCAGCTGAGTTTCAAATTCTTCCGTTCCAAAAGGGAGCATCAACAGGTCTTGATTTCTCTCCTTAAACAGATGTTTTAGGCAATTGTTAAGAAATGGCCTTAGTTGTACATGTCTTATTTGAATAGCCAGCTGTGTTACCTTTTGATTTTTGAATTTGTGAAGTTGGTGCATTTTAGCTGATGTCACGTAATTTTTATAAAGATGTTGGTCCTTCAGAAAGCTATTTTTATAATGTTTAAGGTAAATAAATAGCCTTCAAAAGCCCAACAGATAATTTTGTTAGCTGTTGCAATTTCACAGAAACGCTGTGCTATCATATTTGAATGGCTCTATAATGAGGTTTCTGGCAAATTCTTTTCTTGGCTGAAATAACCAACTAGCTGTAGATTTTGGCCACTAACCTTATCACAGAAGTGCTCAGATGACCATCCGATTCCAGTTCCACTGTTATCTTCTGTTATCATCTCACGTAAAGGAGATTGGTATTTATTTTTTAAAAATGTATCCCATAGCAGCGGTTGCACAATATGTTTTTCAGAGTGAGAGTTTATTAGGCTGTTCTTATACCCAAGTATTCTTACTAAATGTTAACTAAAGTGATTTTTAAATTTCTGCGTTCTGTGTTGCTCCTTCCATGGTATGAATCTGTTATCTGTTTTTAGGAAGGTAATGAGAAAGAGATGGTAAAAGTCAGATTTTCTATTCATACCATTGTCATTATGCTGCGAGTATTTCTATCCCCGGAGCTTGCTGTAACGCTGGGAAAATTTCTCATTTACTGTAGATGGGCAGACTGTGGGTGTGGAAAAGTAAAGAAAACCATTTAAAAATTGACACAGCTTGCCAAAAAGGTAGATGGATTAGTCTCAGAAGAGCGCAAGTAATAGCAAAACTGAAAAGAGGCCACTGAACAGAAAGTTGATATGCAACGTATCTATTTTTTATTCCTTGTAAGGCCAGATATGCTCTATGTGGTGCCTTAGCATTTGTTCTTTCAGTGAACCATACATGTCACAAAAATCTTAATGGAAAACTCGAGTTGCCTTACAGCACTTGAGAACTGTCTTCCTGACGTCCTCCTGTCTTTCCTGGGTGCCAAAGTAAGCAAAGATTTCATATGGAAAGATTTTAAATTTCTGAACTGAGGATACTTAACGAACACTGCCAAGGGCCCAAGACGTGTAGATATCTATGAGTGGGTACCCAGTGATATTCTGGTGCTGTGCAGCATCCTGCTACCTTGCCCCCACAGAAACTGACAATTATGAGCATTAAAAAGCAAAATAGTTTTATGGTAAATCTTGCTTATTGCAGTAGTGCTTACAAATCAGCTGAGAACCTTCATACTAGAAACTTTGCACATTCAAAGCAGCAGACGGTTCCTGAGCTTAACTTTAAAGTAGAAAACGCATCCAAATGTGGTGGTTTTTCCTTCTGCTGAGTTTTGAACACAAGTTTAGGGGGTTCATCCTCAGCTACCATATTCTGTTATTACTGCAATGATGTTAATGAAACGGTGACAGTTTTTATCGGTCACGATATGCCCCTGTATGTACTGGAACTTTCTTTTCTTTAGTAAAAGTACAACTAAAAGAAAATTTTCAGCTACAGTAGAACAACATATCCACATATTGGAAGTGGAGCATATTAATTGGGTATGTATGAAATGAAAATTGCCTTGCAGAGAAACGGAAATCAAACCTACTATTTCCCAAGTATTAATTTCATTTGTTTATTTTATTTCATCAGTAGTGATAACCATTCCCATTTAAAGAGTCAGAATCACTCTTTGGAGTTTCCAGGTGAAAACATGCCTGTCTTTTAATGTGGGTTGTTAAACTGAGACCTGAACGGTCTATTTATTTGCTGCTTTGTTTGAGTGGAGACTGGATCTAATCTGTGTGTATACATCCCTCAATTTCTCTGAAAAAAACTGCAATTAAATTTTTGACATAATAGGATTAAAGCATTATATTGCATGTGACAAGACATTCCTGTGCAAAATTATTGAATTTTTTCTTCTCACTTGAATATAGAGATAAAAAAGATGACCTAATTCATCTTGTATATCCCTTTCAGGACCATCCCTCTGTTTTACGCTGCTTATGCTTTTTCCAGTTTCATTTTAAGTCTCTGATTTCCTTGGAAGGTTATTTCACAGCCTGTTAGACCTCAGTGTTAGGTGGATGTATTTTTTTTTTTTTTTAATATATATAGAGTTTCCTTATATCTTTAAAATACAGAAGGCAGCAATTTTTAAATCTACTTTGGCCACATGGAGCACAGTAAAAGTTGTAGCGAGCCACAAAAGTCTATGAAAAAAATTAAACATAACTGGAAAATGAATATATTTATTGCATCTGGAAAGTTTAGAGAGAATATATTAATTAGCTTTGATTTTAGGGCAGATAGATGCTAGGTACTTGGGAAAATAGTTGTGTTCTAGAACCATCATTTTTTTCTGTAGCTTCTACTTCTTTCTGTTGCCAGTTTGTCCTGTTTTAGAGAAACTAAGGGCCACCTTCATTTGGGTAATGTATTAATTTACTGATTTTCTTTTTCTTTTTTTTTTTAAGCCCCATAACTATGTGTACAGAACATCACTGGGGTAGTAAAAGTGCCATGGATTTGGGGATAGCATGCCAGAACTGCTTTTTAACCCGCCAGGATGTATATATGCTAAGCTAACATGCCAATACTTAATTGTCCTCTGATGAATGAAAAGGATGGAATAAAAATCTGTTAATTAAACATACTGGTCATAAGACGAGATTGCAGATGCACGGATAAAATTATTTCATTAAATATTTCTATGGCTTGGTGTTAGAGGTGTTTTTTCCCCTTCCAAGTCTGAGCGTGCGGCTGATGGTTGCCTGTTCCAGGCCCACACCATCGCTGCCCTCTATACAACCAATTTGTGAGCTGCTTTATGACCCAGGGTGGCTTCCCACCCAGCCTTAGCCAGGTCTCCAAGCAGACAATGGCCTGGCATCAGCTTCCTCAACAGATTTGTTTTGCTGTTTCCATTCTGGAAGGGAGTGATGGCTCAGGCAGAAGAGGTCCAAAAGACATCACTATTTAGGAGCAGCAAAATGTAATCCCACACCACACCTACGCCGTGAATTCCGTAACGAACTGGCAGACCCCGCCATCGTTTTGACACAGGTCACGCAACCTGGAAAATGCCAGGAATACCTCTTTTGGGAACAAGATGCACATCTCATGAAAATGACATGATTGTTCAGCATTTTATGTACTTCAATCATGTTCCAAATACCCATTTTCAAAAAGGTACTATTCAAAGCTTTCAGATTTACCTTCCTTACAGAAAATTATAGTCCGTGCAATATCTGAATGATGAAACCATAGGTAGATTTTCCAGTGGCTGACAAATGGAAAAAAACCTATTTAAACCAAAGGGATTTAAAACCTTGCGTTTAAGTTGAAAATAATAAGGGGAAAAAAAAAATCGGTTGTAATATTCAATTCTTTTCTTAAAAGAAAGACCTATTGTCATTAATTAGTACAACAACAAAAAAAGTGATTTTCAATAACCACACCTTTTATTAAATATGGGACTTATTTTTGCTTAAGCAGGGATCTGTACCATGTATTCATACTTATCTATCCTTATGCAACTTAACATACAATTTCTCAGAATATTAATTTTTTAGAGTCTTAACACAATTTATTGTATTTTAGTTTTAAGGTGTTAAAAATAGTGAATAATGTCTCTTAATTCAGTACATTAATTTCTTACTTTAGTTCTCCCATGCCATGTGTAAACATAAATTTAGTTTTGATGATAACACACAAAATAAAATGTTAAGTAGTTGCATGAAACTACCCTGAAAGTAGTATATTCTTTGGATGACAGACCTGTTAGGAAAAAAAAAAAAAGAATTTTTCATTAATTTTGATTGTAATTAAGTGGGTTTTTTGTCATAATTTAGCAGATTTTCCAAGATATCTTGATATTTTACAATGGACAAGCATGCATAGCACAGTTGTCAGAAGAGCCAGAATAGCCCAGATCAGCAGGAACTGAATTCCCCAAAGGCTGAACACCTAACAAGTACAGCAGGAACTCTACCTAACTACTTGATATTCTGGATCTGCTTCTTCCAAATTTTTGAATTAATAGATCACATATTTTCCCTACTAGTTTCTTGTTATAGTCTGAAAGAGGAAGCCTGCTGGCTTTTCAGCTCATAGCCATTTTTCCAACATTCAAGGAATTATCCAAATGAGAAGATATTCTTCAGCTCATTAAGATTTGTGAGGCAGTATTGGTTCAGTATATTTTCAAATGAACATTTAAAGGTTTTTAATAGATTGTATCAGACATTGATATTTTAACATTACATTTTAATATTGCTAATCATAGTATCACATAGAAATTTAAATGTGATAATCTTAAAAACATAAATACTCGTAGTCTAAATTAAGTAGCCGTGATTCAAGATTGATTTTTATTTCTGCTTAACGTACAAGCACTGGTAAAAGTGAATGGGGAAAGAAAATAAATACCTGAACTCTGCATGCGTCCAGTCCTCCAATCCACATGCAGTAGCACTAAAACCACATCTACATGGTGCATATATAATTCTGTATAATGCAGGTTCAGGAATATAACTACCTTCTCATTAGAGTGATACACATGGTAATGAAGCATTGCATGTTGTAATTCTAACTTGTCTCCAGGGACATGAGGCTCATTTTGAAGTCTCCTATCATAACACCTCTCCTGGCTGAAAGCTCTGCAGAGATGAGATGATGATGCTATTCCCTGGTCTCCCTGTAAACTATTCCAAGAGTTCAACTGGCTTTGATCTTGCAGAATTTACTGGAGAGGCAAGGAGGTGATATTTATACCACTATTCTGCATGATACCATGTCTGCATCTTATATTTGGGTCACTGATTTATCTTAAGTGGATTTGTATGTTGGCTTACAAAAGTGTTTTCATATGTCCACGGAGTCTGAGTGGGTGGTGGTAAAATGTGCGAGCTAATCTCCTAGAAATACAGGTAAGCGATGCCATAATTTGGGTACTTTACAATGATCCAGCTGAGAAACTCATCCAGGAGCATAAAAGAACCCTGATGAGAAAAAGATAAGCAGCATATGTAAGTACAATCTTAGAACAGAGCCTTTCGTGTTAATAGGATATTTTGTAGGAATCTCATTAGACTGTAACTAGAATTTACATACTGAACAATACTGAGCTAAATCTTTCCTTAATGGGAAAAAATGAAACGTAAACTTGGCTTCTTCCAGGCTTAAGATATTAACTGAAACTATTTTTCTTCTTCATCTCACATAGAAGCCACAGCCTTTCCTTTCGTTCCTCTACTGCCTTGGCTTAGTGTTCCTGATGTTTTGAACCCATAATCCTTTGACCACATTCAAACTGGTCCTCTGTGATGCGGGGTATAAAATTCTGACCAGTCTTGGTTTTCTGTCTTCTAAAAGATACTAATCTCCCTTTCTGTGGACAATTGTTTTGCCAGCCGCTCAATCCTCTTTTTTTTGTGTGTGGGTTTTTTTTTTTTTCTGTCATTAGAAACCATTGTATGCTATTAAGTCCTGGAGAATGAAGAGCTACGTCACAAGGAGGGAAGAAAAAAGATTTTAAATAATAATTATAGAAAGAATTTGATTATTTAGGGAACATAACTGAAATTGCAGAGCACTCATATGCTGCACATGAGTTTCAGTGAACAGGAAATCAATTTCATAGTTACATTTCCAGGGCTTGCAGTTGTCTCGTGTATTACACCCATTGAATGCTCCATTTCTTTCAACTATCAAGGTTGCTGAACTTCAGATACACTTCTACTGCGTTTACAAATCAATTAAGTCAAAAGAACAAAGCTTTTTTACATGCTAGAAAAGTAATGCTCATTAAATTTTGGATAAGGTGCAAAGACAATTACTTCTAAAAATGGATGAAATTAATTGCACTCTTGGTTTCTTTTGATCTCTGCAGTTTACATTATGCTTGTTGGTTTTCTTCCCCCCCTCTCTTGAATGTGAGAGACAGTCGTGGTTTGGTGATTAAAACAATATTTTTATAAATATATTTTGGTGTGCACTGTCTGCTCTAAACATAATAAGGCCGCATAAAAGAAAGTTACCTGAGATTTGGTCAATCCTTGCTTACTAACCATCGTTACTGTTGCTTTAAGCATAATATTATGCAGTGGGGTCACTTTGCATCCCAGAAGTGTGGTTTCTAACTGTGATCCAGGGTTTTTTAACTGGTGATTTCAGATACCTGGGAACTTATCCCTGGCTATGCCTGTACTCGACCCAAACTTACCTTTCATTCAGATTTGGACGCAAGCACACACTGAGAGTTAGGCTCTGGACAACCCCCGTGGTTTGGCAGATGGGAAGGGTGGAGGTTTTGGTAATATTCCTGCAAAACGGGTCCAGACAGCAAAGATCACATGGACAGTGTCAATCGCTACTCTTGTTGTGTAGTACAGTGCGAGGTTTGGAGGTAGCCAGTCCATGGTTATCCATTTGCTAACAGGTTGGGTGTTAGAAGAGACGGTCTGAGAATACAGCGTGCTTTGACAACCTCTTAGACCTGTCCGCCATAAGGCAGTCTCAGAACAGCTTTGAAATCTTGATTTCTCTTGCTGTAAAGGAATGAATAACCCTTATTTTTTTTTTCAGGAAAACCAGTGAGGATTAATTAACATTTCTGATTTCATGCTATTCATGTTAGGTACTAATTAGTGTTGTAGATAGAATACAGTCACTGCCTTGGTATGAACTTTTACAGAGTGACATCCGCAAGTGCTGCTTATTCAAACTTTTTTAGCTCCCAGTTGATGACTGTTTCTTCTGAAACGCGTAACGATCTAGCATTTGCCTTTATGAAAGAGCACATTATTGTTGTTATTGTTATATGCTGGTTTAGCACAAATATCTCTTGAAAACCAAAACACTTTTCTCACTTATTTTTCCCCAGCCGTTTAAGTGAAGTGGACACTTCTCAATTTAGCATGTAATTATAAAAATCAAGATAATACGCTTATAACTATACACAAGAAGTGGAGCAATATCTAAAGACCTACTGCTTAGAAGATAAACATTTTACTGAAAGTGGCTGCACATTGGAGTATTCCTGCAGTGAATCCCTTGCTTGCTTGAGCGAGTACGTGTGGTCAGAAGAAATGTTGGCTGAGTAGTTAGCAGGATCGTGCGTTCGTTTTACCCCATGCAGGCAACATGTAGGTTTCTGTGGATACACATATTTATTAAAGAAAACTTGAATGATTTTTCTCTCTTCTGTATGCGGTTGATAGAAGCGGGAATAGGGACCTCAGTGGGTGTTGAAGGGGGAGGACGGAGGCAGAGGGTTGCACCATGAGCATTTTCCATCTTGAGTATTTGCCTACTCAGAGAGGTTTGAGGGCCACGGCTGTTAGGAACACTGCTGAATCAAAGATGAGATCTCTAGGAAAGAGGGTAGTCCTTCATTCTTCAGTCTTTGCCTAAGGATAACCTGTCCTCCCTATGATACAAAATTTGGCTCGATGAACTGCTGCGAGGTATTTTGTGCAATGAAATGATAACATTCAGCTGTTATTAAACTTTTTTTTTAAATCTATTTCATTTCCTGTCATGCAAGGTAGATGGTGGGGGTTGGGGTGAAGGGGGAGAAACTGATTTTCCTCCCATTGAATTTTCCATAGAAATAAGAATGTTTCACAATTAGGAGATTTTCTTTATGAACTGCTAATCCAGACTGCTGGTGGGAACGGAATATTTTCCATGAACCTCAGGAGCCCTTAATCTGCCAAGTATGTTATAAAGGTTAATCATTGCAGCCCCATGAAAGATACAGAACCATACCAGTCACTGTTCCTATGGATGGGGAAACATAAGCAAAAGTGACTGTCCCAGGGAGGTGTGCTTTAGGAGCAACGGAGTAAAGCAAATGTAAAAATCGGAGAAAAATCTTGGGTCTGAGCCTAAACATTGTGGTTTATATCTGTATTTGTGGCAAGGAGCTATCTACAGGGCAAGAACTGAATTCTTCTAATGCAGCTATTAATCATAAAGATTCAAGGACCACAGTTCTCTTTTCTGTACCGAATACTTCCTATGGGCAAGTGTATTAGATGAGTATGAGGCAAATGGCTGTTGATTAAGGACTGTGCTTGGAGTTCAAGTCTTCATCACCGTGTTCTTATGCTGTATGATTGATGAAGCTCAACTATAATTAAATTTAAAGCCATAGATTTGGCAGAGAACAGTATCCATTAACCGGACTGATGTAACTTTATCCCATGTGATTCATTAACAAGTAGCAGTGTATGTTTCCTGCAGTTTACCTGATGTCTTAGGACATTAGAGGTAACGTAGAGATCTTGAGACATCACATTTGGTTATTTTCTTAATATCAGAGAAGCTGTTCTCTTAGGTTTGCCTAATTTTTGGGTGTTCACCAGAGTAATGTTCTTAGAAGGTTTAATATTCTGTTTATGATTGTTTAACATTCAGCATCAATGATTTTATTGCACAGACGTTGGCATTTTACTCATTATCACTTTGGTTTTCATGCCAGGTTCTTGCAAGGAGTGTGTTCTATGCCAGGTGCCAAATAACCTTTTGTCATCTTGCTGAATGAGGCTCTGCTTTTGTTCTACAGTCAAAAATTACACCCAGATCTTATGAACACTAAAAAATCTCCATCTTCTACCTTCCCCTCTGACACACACACAATTTGGCAAGGACTAACAGTACTTCAGAATCCATACATTCTGCTCAAAGTGAGAAGAGACATGCCCCTCATTTCTTAAGATCATCTCAGGCCAATTAAAGACCCGTGCAAATTAATAGATTTTTCTGATTTGTCCAACACTTGGCTGTAAGGACGGTGGCCAGACTGCAGAGTCATGAGGGCTACACAAGACAAAAATGTGCCAACTCTTGGGACTTGAGAAGGTCCAAAACATTTGAAATTTTGCATAAAAATAGCAGTGTGCACTAAAACAACCCATATGGCTACATGTGCCAGATATGTGTAGGATGATCATTCTGAGTCATGCTTTCGAAAAGAAAAGCCAGCAGTAAGAACATAACACAAACCTGTAAATCCTTTAATTAATTCAAGAATTATTTATGTTAAATTATCATACATTTGCAGGATTACACATCTGCATTTTTCTTAACACATTCAACTATTTTAAACCTAGCAGCTAATTCCTAATTTGCTTTCATATATTCTTTGAAAAGGCAAAGAAAAGCTTAAGAATTCTTATGTAAACCAGATCATTCTAGTGAAATAATTTTATTACTGCAATCCGTTACACAGCACTTTGGTGATAAAAGAGTATATCTTGGAAAAGCAAATTTGGGAAGTGTTGTGGGAGGCAGTTGTTTTGTTTTAACACTATTTTATTAATTCCCCTTTTCACTTGTTTTTATTCTAAATAAAATGAAGTGGAAAAAACCACGCCCATGTATAGATCTACATATTCTAATTCAGCCAAGGAAATTACTTAAATACTCTTCTATAGCGCTTTACAAGATTCTAAGGAAAAAAGTTTTATGATGTAAAGACCATTTCTGCCTGCAATAAACCTGTCATGGGATTTGAGTTACTCACTTGCCCTTTTAGGAAAAATAAAATAATAATAAAAAGGATAAAGCAGAAGACCTTAACACAGAATGCAGGTCAGATTCACTACAAATTAAACGTCATTGTTTTTAGCAGTTGAACCAAGTTTAGGAAAACCTCTCATCAAATTGGGGTACATCTTAAAGACAGGAAATAAGGGGCTTGGCTTCTGTAAACTGCTTTACTCAGTAGGAGTCAAAGAAATTCTATAAACTAAGTCTCGTTGAAGATCTGGTCATCCTAATTCCACTAAATGTCTCTTACATCACCTCCCACCTTTCTCAACAGAGAAGTATTTGAAACTTCCTTATATTTTAACTTCTTGGTCTTTAATTTTTGGTATACATTTTGCAAATCTTTCCACAAGGATAGTTGCTTAATGATAAGACAACCATCCTAGAGACTGTTACAGTGACACCTGTCTATTTTCTTCAATTCTGTCCTTCCAAACAGAATAATTTTTCCAATATTCCAGTGTGACTGGTGGTCACATTTAATTGCCCATAAGTAGGATCATGTACAAGGCATATTAATCTGTATATGGAAACATTAACTCCTAGATAGCAGTTATAATCCATGCATACTGTAGCCCTGTGGCATTTTGCTCAGCAGTAGAGTCCTTGCCCAAGATGAGCATCAGAAAGTGGAGGAGACCATAGGCTGAATGATTATAAAAGCCATTATGAATTTTTTTTTCTTCCTTTTTTTTTTTTTTTTTTTTCCCTTCCCATTCTTTGTTAATCTTCTGGAGGAATTTCTCTTTGCCAGCTCACTTGCTTAGCCCCCATCTTCTTTGATCCTCATCCCCTGAAAGCATGGACACTCCCAGCTGTCTCCAACACAGGCTGTCTCCCTCCTTTTCTTCTTCCCCTTCCAAACAGCTCTGTGTCATACAGTGAATCTCCCTCCCTTTTCTCCCCATAGCCCTACGCTGGCTCCCAGTAAAATGTCTGGCAGCTCGACTGGGAAGAATCATACTGTGCAGCATTTGAGCAAGAGGTCAGGGAGGATGAGAGTGCAGAGAGGCCTGTCAAACACCAGCCTACGGCTCGCTATGCAGATGTGGCAGAGGGCATAGGGAGGGAGGGAGGGAGTACATAATGCTTTCCCCCCTCCTTTTTTTTCTTCCCTGTTCCCTTGACATCCCTTTCTGCATAGTGTCGTGGGTTGTGTGCTGGAGCTCGTGGTCCCTCACCCTACAACTTCACAATCGCAGCCATAGAGACCGTGTGTGGGAATAAGGAATAAAACTTACTGCCTTCTAAGTTGCCTCTGATGTGACAAGCAAGGCACAGCTTAAAAGGCCACCACAGTGTCCTTTTTTCCACACACTGCTCCAGGAGTGGTTTCTGTGCAAGGCAGGAGGCATCTTGGAGTCCTGCAGGATTTGCCTTCCTGGGGCTTTGAAAAGGAATTAAATATACTTAATTGTTGCGATCGTGCAGATAGCCGTGCATAAAAGCCTGTTGTGAAGAGGAAAATAGGTGTTCTACTTGGTAGCTGGCTGAAGTCCTTTTCTTGGATGACTGCAACAGTACAGCGTAAAGGGATAAGGAGCCAACAGGTGTTACCAGCACACAAAGGTGCAAACAGTCCTCATTTAGTACAGTTTAAAAAGGATTTGTCTGCGGAACAGGCAAAACTTGTTATTGCATCATCAAAAACTTGTTATTGCACCTGCCCAGACCTTCCTGCAAGGTGGGCGCATGTAGGCCAATGGTTGGTGTTGGGAGGATGTCGAGACCTGTCTCTGTCCAGGTTGATAGGTCTAGGTTCCTGCTGGTAACACAGGAACAGTGGAAAACTCAATCTGAATTCCTTCCTTCCAGGACCACTGTGATTCTCAGCGTCCTTTTCAAACCTCTGTATCCTGGTTATAACTAACTGGATCCACTTGTCAGGGTGATGCAGCTCTAATTACCCTGTATTTAAATTGCCATGGATGGTGACTTGGCAGAAGACCTTTTTCACCCCCATGCATATCTGAGCTGTAACCTTTCTTTTAGTCCCTCCTGGTCTTTTCTTTTTTAGTCCTTGACTTTTCTTTGCCTGCTCTTATGTTGGTTTCTAACACCTTGAGCTCTGCAACGGCACTGCATGTTTAATAACCAAATTTTAGAACTTGCTGACACACTAGAGCTTATTGTCTCTTCGTTTACAACACTGGTAAGTTCCTCCTAGAAGTGGAGCTTTGTCAAATGTTTTCCGACAATCTAAATAACTAGCATCTTTGACATTTACTGCACCCCTTTGCCAGGCTAGGCAGTAATAGGCTCAATGAAATCTGAGTTACTGAGGCATGACCTGAAACAATATTAGCTGTCCTTGATTATGCTTTGAATTTTCATGTTCCCCTCCTCCCCAGCCCCAGTGTGATCCTTTTAATGGTTGTCTAAAACTTGCTCGACAACTAATGGGAAATGAACTGACTGGTAATTTCTTGCTGTGTGTCTGCTTGGCCCCATGCCAGTCTCTTGAAATGATGGTACTAAATATAAATTTTCATTACACCTTCTTCAATTTCTATGCTTACTTCATGTAGTACTTTTAGATGAGCATTGTTCGGCTTTGGCCTCTCAGCAGTTTTAAGAACAACAGTCCAGTTAATTGACAGTTTGGGCATTATCACCTTTTCTTTTTAATTCCTCACCATGATTTCTGTGTGTTGAGTCTTAGACAAATGTCTGCCCTCTTCAGTTTTAAAGATAGGTACAGGAATAATTACTGTATAGCCTTCCTGTTCCTTTACACCCCATCGCCTTTCTCTCCTGTCACTTGTTTGGAGTATGATTATGCTTAAAATATCTTTTGGTATTAGTTGAGATGCTTTGCTCTATGTGATGCTCATTTTTCAATTTGGCTTTCTCAAGTATTTTTGATGGTCTCAGGTTCTCGTTATAATTTATGTAGTCTTCCTGTATTCTAGAGTCTACCTTTTATCGCTGTCATTTTATCCTTGATACTGTTTTCCTTACTCTTTGCTTCTGCACACCAACTACTGTTCTCATTTCTGACACATTCTTTAGATGTTTTATTGGAACAAGCATAGCTAGTAATATCCTTCCTTTACTACACTTGATTTTTCTGGACTATAATTCACATCAATTTTCTTAAACTCACTTCTTCAAAACCTACCTCGTGTAAAGTCCGTTATTTTTGCACTGCTTTTCTTAAAATGGTCTAATGAATATTTTGGGTATGCATACATATCTTGCTTTCTAAAGCCACGGGAGGCTTTAAGAAAACACTATCTCTGCCTAACAGTTCATTTTTATTCAAGAAAACAAAATAAAATGGGTTGCACGGTAGGCTCTCCTGCTGCCTTAAATCATGAAATAATATTTGTTGCATGTGAACTACAGCTGAAATTGTGATTGTCACCTAAGGCAATAATGGATGATTTTAAAGCCTGGTAACTAGAAATAAAAAGCATGGTATAACAGTAAGTAGATTTATTTATTCTTTACTGAAATCAGAGTTCACTTATAGTAAGATGATTTTCATACAGCTGTTGGGATGAGATTAGCCACCGTCTTTCATCTAGTCTCGAAGACTTTTGTTAGTGCAAGGTGAGTGTGGAAATTTCCCAATCTGTTGTGAGAGCAGCCCACCACACTCATTTAGGAATACTTTGCCTTAGATATTTCCTGCACCAGATTGAGAATGGTGGCGAATTCTCTCCTAACTCTTAGAATCAAACCAAGTTTAATTGTAAAGTAGATAATTTAAAATAAAATCTAGCAAGTAAAAAGCACAGCTCATGCGAGAACGCTGGCATTTCTTTCACACAATTCAAATCTCCTTTTTGCTGGTGAGATTCTGGGGAATCTTGATGAAATTTTTACAGCCAGTGTTACGTCTTTCAGCATTTTACACTGATGTCACCAATGATCTGGACTTTGCTATCTTCTGCCACACTTTCACACCATGTCAGTGAAAGTCTTCAGAGAAGATTTATTCCTGAATTCTCTTAAGGGATTACCTTAGTTTTATTGTTTACTCTTGTAAACTATCATGTGCAGAATCTGAGCAAGGCTAATTTTAACTAAGGTTGCATAATATAATGAACTTTTGAAAACAAGACTGTTAAATTAACAGCTTTGATACCTTTGCAGACAAAGCTTTCATGCTTGAGACAGACCTACCATTGTGTTCAGTGAAATTTTGTGTTACTGCAGTTTAATAGCTGCTAGTGCTATTACTTTCTTCAGATATGCTATTTTGAGGGGATTCCCCCTTGAAAATGATTATTTCTGTATAGGACAAAACAAAAGAAAGAATAACTCTAAAGTGAATATCCTGAGCTTGATGGGTTTTGCAGGGACAAAGGCATAAGGGGAAGCAGGTACTTCAGTTGCTCATTGTTCTGTAGAGCTGTTTGCAGTAGCAAATTCCAAAATAATGAGGTGTCACTATGCTGCTGTTAGTATGAGAGAAGGGCAAGCTTTGTGCTCTTTCTGTAAAGAGAAATCAAACTTTCCCTGCCATGTATTTTTCTGCTCGCTTCAAAATATTCTGTGCTGCCAGATAATTATTGTAAGTTACTGCCTGGTTATTTGTGTTGTTTTTATCCCACCCACTTATTTCTGTGGACTCAGTACTCATCACCTGTCTACCTGCTCCTTCCTGTAATACCATCTCAGCTTTAAGCCATCTACAAGTCATAGGGGCTTGCACATTAACAGCTTAGGTAGCCAATGATTTAATCACTTTACCTTCAGTAGATCAAGGATTCTATCAATGAACTGTGAATTAACTCACTATGTGCTTTACTCAATTTCTTTGCCTGTCTTTGGAAAAAACCACATCTGTTTAATGGGAACGTAAAGCTCAGCTTTACATATCAAGATCAGTGTTGTACCATTCCTCAAAGAGTTAAACATTTGGGATCTCTCTTAATTTATTCGTTTTGTTTTTCCAGTTTGGTATGTGTACTTCTAGGGACCAGTTGTAATATACACGCCTGTGTTTGATAACACCATATCTTGAGCAGGAGGATGTATTTTTCTGTGCTACCAATGTGGACTGATAAATTATTTTAGAGTAATTGGGTATGATACATTACATGTCTACATGGGTAATGTCTACAATATCTGGGTATTTTTTACATCCTCTTAAGCTATTAGACTCGGTATTTTACAGTGAAAGAGTGTTCCACAATTTAATTACACGTTTTGTACAAAATATTTCCATTTAACAGTTCCAAACTGTCTCTTCCCCTTGAGTATAACCATTTTGGCTCATCTCCCATCCCTAACAATGGGAGTGTCACATAGAGTCCCTAAGTGTTTGAAAATGCTTTTCTTTAGTCTCCATTTATAAAACGTGTCTTCCACCCTTTATTATGCACTCTCAGTTTTACTTTCTGGAATGGCCTCTACCGGCGTTTTCACAGCGAGAGCAGCATAACCAGCAGCGGCTGTGTTTTTGCTGCGGAGCGCCCTTGCATTCCCAGGGTAGCTCACAAATCCCAGCATCCTTGCTCAAAAGCTAATCCTAATTTTGTCTATACTAGATGAGTTCATTCGACCAGATTAGCCCAGTAGATGAGATAGGTATATAGATAACCAGTGATATGATGAGAGCAAACAGCCTCAAGTTGTGCTGGAGAAAGTTTAGGTTGGATATTAGGAAAAATTTCATGACCAAAAGGGTTGTCAAGCCCTGGAACAGGCTGCCCTGGGCAGTGGTGGAGTCCCCATCCATGGAGGGATTTAAAAGGTGTGCGGATGTGGTGCTGAGGGACAGGCTTTAGTGGTAGACTTGTCAGTGCTGGGTTGACAGTTGGACTCGATGATCTTATAAATCTTTTCCAGTCTAAACAATTCTATAATTCTATGAAAGAGAACTGTCTTGGCAAATCAGAATACTAAGGCAATACTATGCTGTTGCTAGGCAATAACTAGGCAGTTTTTGTGCAATTTTCTACCTTCTGATGGGTGATGTAACCAGTCTAGATTTGTTATCTCACAGAAGTCCTTATCTGGACAGTATGTGGCAAGAGACAAGGCTGGTGAGATAACCGGAGTAGTAGAATTAGTATTAATTAACCTAATACATCAAGAACACATTATATTGTTTGTTTGACAAATCCTGGCTGCTTGTTCCACAATTAAAATGTAAACAATTTAAAGTATCACACTGCTTCTGAGATGAAGTAATCACTCAATTTCAGATGCTAAAAAAGAAAATAATAAAATGGGAGGAAGGAAAATAATAAAGCAAAGAGGAGTGAGATCAAGATGTGAAAATGTTTAAAGAATCTTGTGGTTTTTTTCAATATAAATGCCTAACTGTTCTCAAGTATTAAGAATATAAGGTCCTCTATAAAGTAGCAATGGCACATGTTGGGCTATGTCACTCTGACCTCATTCTTATTATATATTCAGCCCAGAATGTGCTATTTACTTTTTGCAAAATAGCATTATTCAAGTTATTACATTTGCCAGTGCGGTACTACAAAATCTAAAGCATAACTTAACTTAGCAAATATTGACTAAAATGGAAGTGATTCCAAAGATTACAGACTTACTGTAGCCAGCAGCAGGTATAATGCCCATGCCGCTCGGCTTAAATATTTATTTGTTGTCATTATTTAATCTGAAGGACTAATTTCAGTTTAGACATCGGATGACCAGGGGGGTTTTCTTCCAGAGCACTAGCATCAGAAGGGCTTCATAAATAGAGTCTGGGGTGCAATGAAACCGTTTGGAGGTATTAGGTAGACTTTCCATCTATATGCATCTACTCTACCTGACATCCAAGCGTGCCTTTTGTAAGTCTCATTTTTTCAGTAGGTCAAGAGATCTAAGCCTTAAATGAAGCAGGCTGTACCAGACACAGATTTTCATCACCCGTGGGATCACGACCTTGCAGTGTATATTGAATTTAAGTTTAATACTCTAATGGATGGGACTTGTAATAAAAATTGCTAGATGTTTTGTGGATGAGTAATAAAGAGTAGATCAGAGCACAGGACTTCAAGAACCCACAGTGCCAAAGAATTTCAAACAATACTGAATTTATACTGTCTTTTGGCATTGTTTTTGTGGTTTGGAAAGCTCATAATAAAATTCAGGCCTTGCCCATTATTTAATTACTTTGCTACATTTTTTGGCACTTTCATAGTAGCTTAATAGGTAGTTTGCGTAAAACGGTACCACTGTTAAATATCTGTTTGTGCAGCTAGGAATACAGTGGTGTTCCTTCTGTCCTAATGTATCACTTAAATGGAGATAAAATAGTGATTACACTTACTCTTTAGGACCATAGACTTGGATTTACTTTCAGCTCTTGCTACATATGTAACCATTTTGGCAGACTCATTTAAGTTTTCAGAAGATACCAGTACTCGCTGCTCCGGTTACTCTGACTTTAAGTGGAGTTTTATATTACAGTCTTGTCATTAACCTGCTCATCTCTCACCAGCAGTAAATATGAGCAATCCTGCTATCCTAGCAGGACCCAAAAAATAATAATAAAAAAAAAAATGTTTGAAGCCTAGAAAAAAGCATTAACTGCCGTCTGACATTTTTCTGTGGTTGTGATTACTGACGTGGAAGTTCCTTATCTTTTAAAAGTGTGAAGGTCAAGAAGGCAGATTCATTGCATGTAAGGGTTTGTGGGGATGTGTTTGTTGATTTCACCTTTCCCAGAGAAGTGAAAAACTGTCTGAGACTGCCAGGGGTGGCTTAAACAGCAGGGTCAGCGCGCCTGCTGCTACATTGCCTTCCAAAAGAGATGGCGTGCTGCAGCTCTGGAGAAGCAGGCCACGCGTTGCGAGGTCTCTCCAATTCCGTTCTTTTTCTGGAAATCACAGCATATTTATTTTCCTAAGTTATTTAGTGCTCACGCCCAGACTGCCAGTTGCCAAGGCTCCCTTCTGTGGAACTCCCAGGAAGGTCAGGGTGTGATTGATGATTTAAATGGCCTTTCAGGGGTTGGTAAAATTAAGGTTCTCGATTATTGAATTTGATCTGGAGTACTAATGACAATGACGCCTTCAAAATGGCACGGGAGAAATTAAATAAAACAATTACATGGACAGAAAGGTTCTTCAGACATCAAAGTTCACCTGCTCATAGGAGTGGTCGTATCATGCTGATTAAATCCTGCTAAAAGCCAGCAAGTTCTCCTAAAAGAGATGCAGCTTCCTTGTACTGTATGTACAGTTACATGTCTTGTTATTTCTACTCTTAGTATTCTTATTTTGCCATGTTCTGCACCATATTTCATGTCAGTAGTCATGCTAATTAAAAGCCTGAAGTAAATTATTAATTATTACAGTAATATATTGCATAATTATACATAATTCTTGAATAGTAACAACAAGCTTAAGAAGGTCAGTAACTCACTTAGACATGGCATGCAACCACAAAGGAGAGCACATTAGGATCAGTAAGAATGAGGGGAAAAAACCTGAAGTTTTCAGTATAAACTTGAGCAACTGTGACCTTTAAAAAGTTTTCTGAAATTTGTCTGCACTCAGAACAGACATCCTGTGAGTATATCATGCAGTTCTTTATTTCACTTCTCCCTTCTCACCCTCTATCCATATACCTTTTCAGCTCTTGAAAAATGCCAATATAAATGTGCTGTGAATTATGTGTGCCACATAAATGTTCCTTTTCTTTTTATCCTTCATTAGGACATTGTGATTTATAATGACCAGCTATTCTGTATTATGTCAATTATACCAGAATGGTGGCATTACTCCTTGGATTGAAGCACAGGACAGATACTGGCAATACAAAGTACATTTTGCCTGGAAAATATTGCTGGAGAATAGCTATGTCCTCCTTTGGGGAGCATGAGCAAGACTGAAGTGAGAACTTAGGAATCTCTCAGTTTTAAACTATTTCAGTTAGAGACAGGTTATAGACTTTTTGTGCTAAAACTGTAGCCTATACTGGAGAAAGTTTTGGAGGAGGCAGAAGAAAAGGTATTCTGCCAGCTTTTAGGGAGACATCCCATGGAAGAGGCAAAGGCACTCCTGGAAAGGTGAACTCTGCTGTTCTTCATGCTCTGGAAGGAAGAAGCAGAGACCCGTCTAAGCCCCTCTACTCCCCTCCTAAAAAGACCTGTGTTACTAGCAGTGTATTTATACTTCTCTGGAGTAAAGCAGTGATGGGTTTGCACATAGAGTACATTAAGAAGTAGTTTTCTTGCCTTTTGAATTGAAAGGGAAGGGTTGCTGCAAGGCGGTTATACTGGTTGAGCTTTCAAACAGTTGCTTGTTACACCAGGAACACAGTCTGGGAGGTGAGCACTTCTACAATCCAGAGGCAGCATTGCACAGCTCCCCACTGAAACCGAAACTGCAGGGCAGAATTCTGCTTTCAGGATTCTAATCTTGCTTTTCAACAGCTAACTCTGTAGCTGTCATGTTTTGATGATAATGAGTTTAGATGGCAATCGGTACCTTGGTCAAAAAGGGACAAAAATGTAGAGAGGAGCCAGTTCTGATGAATGCTGTGTGAAAGATGGGAAAGGTCTTAGGCCATTAGTGATGACTGATGCTATAGGTGAAGCATATAAATGATGTACTGAAGTAATACATTAAGGCACAATATGAAGCCCCTCTAGACCTGAAAAATATATCACCAATCAAATTTCTTTTGAAGGTCTTCTCTTTACCTAGCAAGGAGGACTTGATGGGAATCCCTGTCAAGTCTGCACTTGATATACAGTGCTTAAATGATGCTGGATGTTTTAATTTGCAGATGTTATCAGATTGGGAGTGGTAATGTTTTGGCTGTTAGTGGAAAGGAAAGCTTGTTACTGATATTAGGCTCTTTTTAGTTGGGAGCATAGGTTGTTTTGATTTGGTTTCCTTTAGAATATTTCTCAGACATTTAGAGAAGCACAACACAAGGTCGTGAACAATTTCAACACAATTATTTCATGATTTAAGACAGCAGGAGGGCCTAATGTGCAACCCATTTTATTTTGTTTTCTTGAATAAAAATGAACTGTTGAGAAGCCCAGGCTGAAATTTCTGATGGCTTCTGTAAATCATCTCAGCTGTCAATGACACACGGCAGCTTTCAAAGGAGAGTATCAGTTGTCTTTTGCACTTAACTATTAAAATAAAGTCCTGAGTGTGCTGAGTGGAACCTTTCCTGAAGCATTTATATGCCCTTACGTGGCTGTATCATCATCCATTCTGCTTTGTTAGGTGGATTTAGAACTAGGAGAAAGGCAATATTTATTCCATCTTGATTTGGTTTCCTAGTTTGTCAGGGACAGGCAAACTTTGTCCAGCCAACACACTTGATGCCATCAGTGGGGCATCTTCTCTTGTCAAATGCACGTGACCCTGGTGCTTGGGAAATATTACAGAAGGGTAACTGTGCCCGACTTCTGCAGTCAGTATGGAATTCATATACTGTGCTTTATTTTTCAGATTCCTGTCATAAGCTGTAACAGTTGTGTCTTGTTTTCCTGTTCGCATCAGAACTTCTCCTCTTCTTGATTCAGTCTCTGCTTGTAGCAGTTAGCTTAGTTCAGTCCTAACATCACACGGCCAGGAGCTCTTCCTCAGCGACTTGTATTTATGTTTTTGTGTGGGCTAGTGTGTTCCGTCCAGTATCTTGGATATCCCAAATACCTGCATATTAACATATAACATTCAAAGATTGGAAATGCTTTGCTTCTTTCGCTATATTTTGAACTAAATGTATTATTTAGCTGATAGGTTTCACTTTATCTGCCTGTTTCACCCTGTATTTGATTTTATTGTGTTAAGGCTTTTTTGAAATTAGATGAAACTGGTGTTTTATTTTTTGTATGTTGACAAATCTGAGGAATTTAGTCTATTTAAGAAACTGGTATGCCATTTAAAACTGTATCTTGGGCACGTGATAACTAACAGTAGAAAATGAGGTACAAGTTTGGTACACAAGTTCCATTTTCCATAGGAAAGAAGTGCAGAAAAAAATGCTGCTTTTAACTTCTTCCTCTGAGTTTACCATTCTTCTGTCTTCATCCCATTTTCATGCTTTACACAATGATATCATTGGAGCAATCAAATATTAAATCTGAAGGAGGGTAAGGATTTATATCTTCCACTATAGTTCCCTTAAGATTTTCATATTCTGTCCTTTCGAACCAAGTATCATCTTTAAGGAGCTATGTTGTAGATGGGTTAAGGAATCAGTAAAGACATTGGGGCATAATCTGAGCAAAACCACATTTTCTATCTGGCCATTCCATCACTACAGAGCTGAGAGAGAAAGGTCTGGGCTATAAATCAATGGAAATATGATCTAGATATTTAACAGCAAAAAAATAGTACAAAAGCTGATCTTGTCTCGGTAGACGTGTTTCATTCAGTAGGAGCCATAAGCCTCAAGCTGTCCTCTGGCTTCAGTTTTATTTAAGTCAGAAAACAGTTTGAGAAGCATATGTTGATTGCAGTAATGACTGGTCAGAATGCCTTTAACCTGATGTTATGTGGGGTTTTATGCCCTCAAGAATTTTGTTACAAATATAGCTATCTCTGTGTAAACCAACTCACAGTATGTTGCTGCTGTTCTTTTGTAGGTGGTATTGCTCCACAGCTTCCGAAGTTTCCAGTGCAGGCTAGGATGAGTTCGAATCCTCCTTGAGTAACAGTAAATTCATGCATTTCTTGAACCTGCCATTCACTGCTAATGGCCCACAGTTTCCTAAAGAACTAATAATGAGTTAATGGGTTTGGAGGAAAAGATGATGTACTTAGAATGTTTTGCTTAGAGAAATCTTTTTTTTTTTTTTTTTTTTTTTTTTTTTTTCCTGGGCAAGCCAAATCAAACTTTCTGTGAATAGGAAGAATTTTGATCTAGGAGCTGTTCAGCTTTTTTACTTATCTAAATGCTTGCTTTGGGGATGCTTCAGAACACAAATGTGAGGCACATAATGTATACAGAGTAATGTATACAAATTGTTTAACAGTGGTTTAAATTTTTGTCTGGATTAGATAAGTTGTATCTCTAGTTTTTCCTTCTATTAGCATTATTTTTTCTTTCACATATAGTGTAGGTAATGTCACATCTGTATAAATCAATATAATAATGGCATTATGTATGTATATTATTATTTAACCATTGCTCTCTAGGGCAGAGTTATGTCAGTCATATTTTCTAGAGATTTTCGGTAGACTGTTACAATCATTACAATTTGTTCTGTGGAAAAACCCTGCAAATCAGCATTTTCTTGGTATTTCAAGTAGCAATGTTGTTGTATGGGCAAATAGTAACAGAATCTCTGAATAACGTGATCCTATAAGGATTGCAGGAAATAATGCATGAAGAAAATGCAACTAAAGTACTGAATAAATGAATAATCTTTATAGAAGGTGTTATTGCAATGACTTTTTCAAGTCATCTAGCGTGAGAGCCACCAGTGAATTTATGCCTGTAAAGGCAAAAGTATTAATATACACTGGTGTCTTTTGGAAACCTGTCAGATGCGCATCTTGTGCTGCCTTGAATTATTCTATATGTATATTAAGTAGGCAGAAAGTTGTGCTTAAAGATAAATGGTTGCTATTTTGGATGCCTTTTTCTGAGAACAGCCTAAAAAGGAGGACGGAATTGGAAGTTGTATGCAATCATGTTTCACCAATACGTAGTGATCTAAACCTTAAAATATATAAATCTTCTTTAGGGTGATATCCAGTCAGAATGAACTCCCTAAATATTCCTTCTAGTAAAATTATTTCGTACATCAGATACAATTTATGCTGACATTGATGTGATGAACAACATTTTGTACATCTCAAGTAATTTTCACCCACAATTTTTTCAGAAGCCCTAAACACAAAGAGGACGTGAGACAAATAATCTTAGCATTGTTAGTCCCATTTCACATCATTATCTTAATCTATCAAGGTATTTGTGTGCTGAACACTGTGCCCAAGCTACTTTAATTGAAGCAATAACGTGTGCTGACCTGTACCAGATAAAATCCTTTCCAGATCATGACAGGTAGGCGGTGTTCTCCTCAATCCCTCGAGTAGTAGGGAGGAATACAGAAAGAGGGAGGAAAACACATATAATTAACACATGGCTGAGAGACCAGTACCATCATTGGGATTTTGGGGTTTTTGATCATGGAGAAGTTTATATGGCACCTGGTCTACTGGCAGCAGATGGAGCGCACCTAGCTCAAAGGGGGAAAAGAATCCTTGCGCAGGAGTTGGCAGGGCTTGTCGAAAGGGCTTTAAACTGACTTCAATCACCCTGATATTTGTTGGAAAGCCCACACAGCCAGGTATACCCAGTCCAAAAGGCTCTTGCAGTGTATAGATGATAACTTCCTGATGCAGGTAGCGGAGGAGCCAACAAGGAGAAGTGCACATGGAAGAGAAGAAGGTTATCAGGAGTAGTCAGCATGGATTTACCAAGGGGAAGTCGTGCTTGACTAATCTGATAGCTTTCTATGATAATGTAACTGGATTGATAGAGGCAGAGAGACCAGTGGATGTACTCTATCTTGACCTTAGCAAAGCTTTTGACACAGTCTCCCGTAACATCCTTGTGGAGAAACTCAGGAAATGTGGGATAGAAGAGCAGATAGTAAGGTGGATTAGTGACTGGTTGGACAGTAGAGTCCAGAGAGTGGTGGTCAATGGTGCCAAGTCCAGCTGGAGAGCCGTAACCAGTGGAGTCCCCCAGGGATCAGTGCTGGGACCAGTCCTGTTCAACATCTTTATTAATGACATTGATGACGGAACAGAGTGTCTTCTCAGCAAGTTTGCTGATGACACAAAACTGTGAGGATTGGCTGATACACCTGAAGGCTGTGCGGCCATCCAGCGAGACTTGGACAGACTGGAGAGCTGGGCAGAGCTGAACCTAATGAG